>JASDQU010206264.1:2768-13167 GCA_032191745.1 Picea mariana
AAAAATTGTGTTGCTTTTATTGAACTCTATTCAAAACATTTCTTGAAGGAGTTGTCAATATACAATTTGAAGCAGAACCAAACTCTTTAGATATTATGGCCCTTTTTGAGTCACATTTATGTACCAAATACATCAATGAGGCCAATGAACAATGATGGAGGTCAAAAGGTATTGAATGGTAACAAATATGCATGGTTGTTAACAACTTGCACATGTGCAATGAACATTCCTAAAATAAAACACATACATATAGACAAAAGGTCCTTGTTTAAACCCCAAATTATGCAAGGAACATGGGTTTTTTTAATCAGTAATGGGAAGAGGGGTGCTTGATGGGTTTATGAAACTCAAATTTGGTCAAGAGTTACCATGGAAGTACACATGTAACATAATGTTGTCATCCCTCACCACTGAATAGGTGAATTTCATGTGGATCAATGAAGCGATAAGTATCCAACTTACAAATTGCCCTTGTATTTCAAATCCCCAATTTAATGTTTTTTCAATATTTATCCTAAACTTTAACAATGAATATAAGTATTTGTGGTGCAAGAATTGTGTTGATCAGATCACATGAGTCATGTTGTATGCTTTGGGTATATATTCTAGTTGTTGAAGTTTGAAATTCATCTATGAGAAATGTGTTAAGGTTTGTTTGATGGGTTTATGCAACTCAAATGTGGTCAAGCCTGCCTATGAAAATACATTTGTAATGGAATTTTGTCTTCTATTATTGCTGAATAGTTGGTTTTCACGAAGGTCAGGGTAGTGATAAACATCCAGCTTACAAATTGCCTTTGTTTTCAAATCCCTGATTTAGTTTTTATTCTAAATTTATCTCAAACTTTAATAATGAATATATGTATTTATGGTGGAATAAGTGTGGAAATCAAATATCATGAGTCATGTTGTATATGACTGGGTATTTGGGTATACATTCTAGTTTTTGACGCAGCCACATACCCCACAGGGTCTCTGCACCCGACCTCCCGGTCAAAAGGATCGTTCTATCTAAATTTCCTTGAGCTGAAGCGGCTCTTTCGATTCCCACTATGGAATCTCTATTAAAAACCCAATCCACAGGTCCTTATCTTTCCTCAAGGCCCCAACACGACCATGATCCTATTTCCCCATAGGAAATGTGATTTTGGGCTTAGGGGTTTCTTGTTTCCCGATGACGAGAATTCCGGTCCGCTTGAATCTCCGATCTCCGATTTGCCAATGCGCCCCTTTTTTTTTTTGGGCTTAGCCCCTCCTAGCTATGCCCTGGTCTAGGTGACCAGTTCTCATAAGACCGCAGCCTTATCTCTTTCGGGGGTTTGGAATTTGAAATCCCGATGTGCTCCAATTTCCGTTAGCCCTCCAGGCTAGACTTTTGGTCCACACGACGTCCCCTTATATGACCACAGTCATACTTCTTATCGGGATTTGGGGTTTCGAAGGTTGAAATGTATCAAGCCTTTTGTCCATGGAATCCCCGATTTCCCGATTCCCGATATGACGTTAGCTAACAACCCCTTTTTTCCCTTAGCACAATCAACGATCATGATCGACTATGAAACCAACGGTCCCTGATCTCTCTCGGGACTTCGGGGTTTCAAATGCCGAAATGAATTTTCTCTTGGGATTGCCGATCTCTCGAATCCTGATTCTATGCTATGCTGACGGTTGGCCTTACGACGGAGATTTCCTCCTTATCACCAGGACTCACGAAATGCCAAACCCCGACTTTCTTCGGATTCCTAACATGCATCCCAAATGGATGGACGGTTTAGATCAACCCTCAGATTTCGCCAAATGCCAAACCAAAAACTCTTACCTCTGTAACCTCCGGTGTCCATATCTCCGATGTTGGATGATCATGCGACACGCGTCCTTCCCAAGATCCATGACTATGGTTCTCTCATAGTTTCGGGGTTCAACAGGTCTCGGACCCTTGGTCTCGGGACTCTCGATATGCTGACGGTTCTTGATTTCTGCCACCTGTCCCGACAGATGGATGGCTCTGATTGTATCGGGGTTTTCACTATGGATTTCCCCGACCTCTTATCCACGGGATTCACGATATCCCGATCCCTGTAACACCGTTAGATAGCTTTCCTTTCGGGTAATTTCCCGAATGCTCTGATATCCTCCACGTGTCCTCCTATGATGGACGGTCCTGATTTCCTCTCGCGATTTTGTGACTCCAAATGTCCTGGGCATCTCGTCTTCAGGATTCGTGAAACGCTGAACCTCGACGTGCCGATTTGACTATTCTATCAGGACTTTCCCCAATACTTTGGATCTTCACCACATGTCCCCAACAGATGGACGACCTTGATCCAATCTCACAATTTTGGGACTTTCGATATCCCAATGACATAAATCCTCTGTCAACTCAAAACCCTGGTAGCCGATATACTGACAGGTCGCTCGATCTCCACCACGTATCTTCACAAATGGACGGCTCAGATTCAATCTCAGGATTTTGGAGTTTTCGATGCTGAAATGCTCCGTCTTCTTGTCCCTTCAACCTCCGAATGCCAATAGGCTCCCGATCTTGCCGACGTGTCCCAGTTGATGGATGGCACAGATCTTTCCCGGGACTTTCACCCTGAAAATTCCCGATCTCATGTCATCGTGACTCCCGATTTCATGAATGTCGATATCCCGATGGCCATGCCTCTCATCGAGACTTTCAACCTCCTGTTCATGAAGGTAAACCTTGTGCATCTCCTATCAGATCCGACGGCTGACGGGTAATTTTCTCAATATTTGACGGTTCAGGTCATCTTTTCTCCTGCACGCTCTTTGGATGTGAAATCTTCAACGGTCCAGATTTCTTCGACCGATCCAATGGTCGACGTTGCTCCCTCCTGAGCTTCTATGTGCTTCTTCCTAGATTTGGGAGAATTTTAAATTCTCAAAGGTCTCAACCTTTGTCTTTTTTCTTTGAGAACTCCATGCTCGAGAGTCCTCGCCTGTGCGTATGAAAACGTTGTCTCTCCTAAGCTTCTGCGCCAAATCCTTGAGGGATTTTATGAATCTTGTGCCTCTGCAGAGTCTTCATGCACACAAAGTGCTACCTCTCTTGAGATTCTCAAACACTCAGACCCCTAAGGGATTTTATCCTTCTTCCTTTCTCCTGTAGATGGAGAATATAATGCCCTTCTGGTTATTTCTCTCTTAAGCAACCCCTGCTGAGTCTACCAGGGTGTTCAACAACCCAGTGAATATCCTTTAGTGGATTATTTTTCAACTCACAGAACTCAAAGAGTTCTCTTCTCCCTGTGCCTATCTGTACAATGCCTTGATGCCCACCTGGCAGAGTCTCTTCTCACAAAACATCCAACAGTTATGTCCTCTTCTGTGCACCTATGCACCTGCTCAATGCCCACTTGGCAGATCTCTCAGAATCCTCAGTGATTCTGGTTCTCCTTGAACTCACAGTAGAGTTCTTTTGTAGCACTCTGTGCCTATGCTCAATGCCCACTNTATCCTCCACGTGTCCTCCTATGATGGATGGTCCTGATTGCCTCTCGCGATTTTGTGACTCCAAATGTCCTGGGCATCTCGTCTTCAAGATTCGTGAAACGCTGAACCCCGACGTGCCGATTTGACTATTCTATCAGGACTTTCCCCAATACTTTGGATCTTCACCACATGTCCCCAACAGATGGACGACCTTGATCCAATCTCACAATTTTGGGAATTTTGATATCCCAATGACATAAATCCTCTGTCAACTCAAAACCCTGGTAGCCGATATACTGACAGGTCGCTCGATCTCCGCCACGTATCTTCACAAATGGACGGCTCAGATTCAATCTCAGGATTTTGGAGTTTTCGATGTTGAAATGCTCCGTCTTCTTGTCCCTTCAACCTCCGAATGCCAATAGGCTCCCGATCTTGCCGACGTGTCCCAGTTGATGGATGGCACAGATCTTTCCCGGGACTTTCACCCTGAAAATTCCCAATCTCATGTCAGCGTGACTCCCGATTTCACGAATGTCGATATCTCGATGGACACGCCTTTCATCGGGACTTTCAACCTCCTGTTCATGAAGGTAAACCTTGTGCATCTCCTATCAGATCCGATGGCTGACGGGTAATTTGCTCAATATTTGACGGTTCAGGTCATCTTTTCTCCTGCACGCTCTCTGGATGTGAAATCTTCAACGGTCCATATTTCTTCGACCGATCCAATGGTCGACGTTGCTCCCTCCTGAGCTTCTACGCACTTCTTCCTAGATTTGGGAGAATTTTAAATTCTCAAAGGTCTCAACCTTTGTCTTTTTTCTTTGAGAACTCCATGCTCGAGAGTCCTCGCCTGTGCGTATGAAAACGTTGTCTCTCCTAAGCTTCTGTGCCAAATCCTTGAGGGATTTTATGACTCTTGTGCCTCTGCAGAGTCTTCACGCACAAAAAGTGCTACCTCTCTTGAGATTCTCAAACACTCAGACCCCTAAGGAATTTTATCCTTCTTCCTTTCTCCTGCAGATGGAGAATATAATGCCCTTCTGGCTATTTCTCTCTTAAGCAACCCTTGCTGAGTCTACCAGGGTGTTCAACAACCCAGTGAATATCCTTCAGTGGATTCTTTTTCAACTCACAGAACTCAAAGAGTTCTCTTCTCCCTGTTCCTATCTGCACAATGCCTTGATGCCCACCTGGCAGAGTCTCTTCTCACAAAACATCCAGCAGTTATGTCCTCTTCTGTGCACCTATGCACCTGCTCAATGCCCACTTGGCAGATCTCTCAGAATCCTCAGTGATTCTGGTTCTTCTTGAACTCACAGTAGAGTTCTTCTGTAGCACTCTGTGCCTATGATCAATGCCCACTTGGCAGATCTTCACAGAACTCACAACAAAGTCTCTGTCTGCAACTGTGTCTCTCATACACAGCCTTGCCTCCAAGGTGTTCAGCAACCTTGAGTTCTTCTCCCTAAGTTGATGATTCCAGTTGCTGTGCTGTAACACGTCTTTGTCTGAACCCACAGAATTCAGAAGTGATTCAGTGAACTGGTATTCAGAGACCACAATACTCTGTCACGCCCTCATGGCATGAAACCTCAAAGACTTTCACCTAGAATCAAACGTACTCCTGCAAATGCAAACCTACAGTATACATCTACAACATACATTCATACCACAATAGAACACTCACAGAGACCCACATAACATAGAAATACATGCAGGAAAACTGCTTTTGTTTATATTAAATTGGCAAATGCCTGTTTGTACAAGGTGTTCCTGAGCACGACCTGTAACAAGGTCTCATCGCCTTCTCTTCTGCTCTCTACTCGCAGATTCTCTTCTATCCCCCCCACACACTCCACTAACTACTAAAGAGATACAATTCATCATTTTACATGAGGGGGCTCTTCGAGCTCTTCCCTCCAATCTACCTACCCTATTCAATTACATTGAATGGGTTGTGTAGTCCACTATCTAGATCTAGATCTCAGCCTTACAAATGTTAAAGACCTACCTTATCTACAGCCTGCACAAAGGAACAGCTTCACAACTCACCAACTTAAACATTTAATTAGATTGAATTCAGATTTCAAATGAGGAACGAGCCTCTCTTCACCACGCGATTCGAATTTGTTGACGTGTCTAGCTGGCTGGTTGGATGATGTGGAGAGATTCTCCTACATCAGTTTCCAAATTTTCAATTACGAGTTTCAAATACTGAGACTTGTGTCATGGTTTGGTTGATGGTCATTGGCCTTATGCAATTGAAATGTGGTCAAGCCTCTCCATGAAAATACATGTGTTGTAGAATGATAGCTCCCCTAATTGTTGAATAGGTGCTTGTTATCTGGGTCAATGTAGTCATAAGCATCCAACTTACAAATTTCCCTTGTATTTCAAATGCATGATTTAGTTTTTGTTCAAGATTTCGCCCAGATTTTAACAATGAATATATGTATTTGTGGTGGTAGAAGTTTGGTTATCTGAACACAAGTTTCAAATTTTTGGGGGGCTAAGACCTATGTGAAGGTTTTCTCTACAATCTAGCTATTCTTTTAGAGTTTAGTTCAGTGAACCATAATCAGGGGTCTGCAGGAACCAAACCAATGACCACTCTCTTGAACCTGAATGTTAAGGAAATTATTCTTCAAGGAACCCTGCTTTATATCCTGATCAGGGACAAAGTTCCTCCATTATATGGTGTGGAAGGGTGGAAATGCAATAGGATTAATGTAGTAACAATATAAGAAGTTAATCAGTTAGAATAGCAGGTGGTTTACCAAAAGACAATCTGTGCCCTTCTAGGTGATAGAATGATTTAGTATCAAGTTGTTATGGTGGAAATTACATATCTTTTCTGAGAGCATTTTGATATTTTTCTTTGTCCTAAGATGTGATTCAATATTACTCAGAATTCAGAGAAACCTATCCAAACATCCAATTGTTTATAATTGTTATTTGGATCTTATTTATCGAGTAGTTTGATTTGTATTGGTGACATTGTTAGAGAGTTGTAGCTTGTCCTGCTGCCTTATTTATTTCTTATATAAAATAGGCATTTCTCATGATAACATCAACAACATCCTAACCACCTATATTTCTTCATCATCATTGAACAATCATCCTTATTATCCCCCACATTGCATGAAGATTGCACATGTGATTTTTATCACATGATTCCGAGATTTGTAGGATGATTGTCATAGCTTGGTTCTCTCTTCATGGTTGTACATATTTGATGGATCATCATATTAGTGGGATCTTGATGGTGATACTTGATACTTCATATGACTTATTTTGGCATGCTCGGTCCATATAGAGTTGGTGAGATTGTCATGAAGTATTCTGCACAGAAGCCACATTCTAGCATGTCACTATATCTGTCAGGCCATATTGCATAAATTGTAGGCATGTTGTTGCAAGTGGATGGTGTCTTTTCTCCTCCATCAATTCACTTGATATGATGTTGTTGTCTATGTATTTATTGGAATAGAGAATTCATGAGCCTACACAGAGGAAGAAATAAATCCTAAGAACAAATTTACACAACCAATAATGGCTTCTCCAATAACAAAAAATTATTTAAATGCATGGGAAGATACTGTTGTTGGCAATCAAACATCATTACGTACCTTCACATTTTAGATTGAGAAGACAACATTATAGATGTTGACAATGAAATGGTTCCTCAAGTTTTATGTTTCAAAATCATTAGTCACAATCCTTTGGGCAGGCTATGATATATCATCTCCTAAGGAATATTTAGTGCTACCAATTGCCAATGTTTTCAAGAATGAAACTATCYGAGGGTATTTCTATAGGAGTAAGGCTGCCAAAATTTAAAACTCGAACAAGGTCACAGATTTTTTTTAAAGTTGAGAAAATCCCAGATCTGATTGGTGGTTATCTACAGAATTAAGGAAGGTTTTGACACCTGTAGCAGTTAAATTCCACCTTGAACGACGTAACMTACGCTAGATTATCAATTGTAAAACTCAGAAATAAACAATAGCATGCAACGGGTGTAATTCTGGCTTATTGTAAAGGTCTCTCCARSAGTAAACAAGGGAACTTTGATTTGTTKCATTTGGCAGAAAATMTTTCTAGTAGAAAGATGTATCCCCAGAAGTTATTTCAGACCTTTTTGTAGTATTGKCATTTCATCTTTTCCAGGCAACACAACATAAAGGTTAATGGGGATGACATAAATGTATAGATAGAAATCCGGATGGGCTATCCTATGGTAGCACACACTAGGGCCAACCCATATCTTTTTGTTCGTTTTGGTGGTTAATGAAAGGGAATATTTATATAAATACATTGTCTAGTCTGCCATTGCTGAACATTATATAGATCAGGACTGAGGAATCGAGTTTGGCATCAAAGTCACCCTGGAAAGAGGCTATTCTAAATATGCTAACCACATAGATATAGAAAATTTTGTATGTTTGTGCATCCTGCTAGGATTTTTCATATTGGAATGTATGCATGGTATTCATAAATATTACTCTGTCTGTACTATAGGATGAATTGACAGTATGATGTAGATGCTAGTAGTGATGAAAATACCTCAAATATGAAGCATGTTGTGACTCTGTTATGCTGATTTCTATGGTCTTTTTCTAGTATTGTGCATTGTTGTTATGAACATATTTCAGGTAGCATTAAATTTTTAATGAACCAATTACTACAACACTAGCATATGGCTTGGATTGGACTGTTTAAAAGAAAATTGGGAAATCTACATATTCCCCCAAGAGAAAAATGTCATGGCCCATAGAATTACACAATATCCCAACAATAGTTTCTTGGTTTTCAAAGTGCCCAAGATCACCCAAATTAAATTTAACAGCTAAGATATTGACAAAGATATGAAAAATAATGTAAAGGAAGCAGGAGGGATTGAGGTGGGAAGGTATTTTTATCCAACCATGTTTGATGTTGTATTTAAAACCTTTAGTCCTGACCAAACTCTCAGTCCTTTAGGAAGGCCCATGCAAGAAGATGCTCAATAATTTCTTAGTTTTGTTATGGATCAGTTGCTAAAAGTTTGCCACATTAATCTACTGAGGCTAGTGCACTTTTGGGTGGATAGTTGGCAAGTTTTTAGGATTGATTTATTTTCTATAATAACTTGTTTGTTTACTTAAGGCTGATAATTACTTCTATAGAACTTGTTTACAATAGCCTTACATTGTTGCTAAAGTTTTATTCTATCTTCTTGAGCTAAACTAGTCATTTTCTAGCTTGTCTCTTGTACTTTTTGACTAAGCTTTGAGCAACTTTATTTTTCATCTGTCAATATATTTTTGTTGTTGATATACATCATTGTTTACTGCTGCAATTAGGGACATCAAGATTAAATTTCTTTTCCACCTAACATTATCTGCATATACTTGGCTTGATCTCGTGTCTCGGGCAGGTACATCACTCTTTTACAGGTACTTTGGTCTCTTGGAAAATTTTGGCTACCACCAAGACTCTTTCTCAAGACTTTACACACTCTCTATAATGACCTATAGGGGGAATCTCCTTCATCTCTCCACTTTCCATCTTGTTTCCCCTAGGGTCACCAGGTTTCCCCCCTTGAGGTGATTCTTTCATCTCTAAAGTGACAGGAATACTTGCCTAAGTTGACAGTGGGTTGGTGTTCTCAAAGTTGTCTCTATTTGATGGTTCGATCGAGCTTTTCCCAACCTACATCTTGTGCGATAATTTTTTTTAAGAATTTAACATAACCATTAATTGCTAGCACTTTTTTATAAACCCTTTTAAAGAAAAATTTAATCTTGCATGTGGGTGGGGTTTAGTACCTACTCGATCGAGTCAAGCCTTGACTCGACCGAGTTGATCGGTTTGGTACCGAACCTGCCAAGTCAAGCCTTGAATTAGTCAGTTCGGTACTAAATCGGCCCGCCGAGTCAACATAATGGCCAAGTCGGACCGGTTTGGGGTTGGCTCGGTCAACTCATCCAAGTTTGAGTCCACGTTAACCGATTCTAAATACTATGCTATGTAAGTAAATGTTGCTAGGAAACCCAACTCTTTCTTGGAACTTCTGCTAAAAAGATCATAAGAAGATTGCAATTTTCCTTCCTTGCTTGAACCTCTGAGCAATATACTATAAGCAACAACAATATGACCAATTCAATTTACTGCAATCTGTATCTTCCCAAGTTCAAAGTATATGTCTACCACTACGCTCACATATAATCTTGCAAGAGTAAATTACAAATGCATAKAGCCACCTAATGCAAATAATATATCTGCAAACACTTGAGTTGGTTGCATGCAAACAACCTTCCAATAATACTCTGCTAAGTGCCATTCAACATTGACKGACATGTTACATTTTTGTRGTTAGATCCACTATATTTCTTGTTTAGAAATCTTTTACTTTTTAATATCTTCACTTKCTTTGTAATAAAACATTTTTCTGAACATAGTACATCACATAAACCTGTGAATATCTAACCACTCTTTCACTAACTTGAGACACCCAAGCATCCTTACATTTGTACCTCTGATTGCTAAGCCTTGGATATGATACATAGTGCCTAGCCTCAAACATACTTCATTGCTTTAGAGAAACAATACTAGGGAATGCACTAAGGAGGCTCACTTAGTTTTGTCTACCCTTGCTAATATGTTTGAGGATTTTTCTAGTACTTTGCAAATTCTCAATCTACCGTTGAGCATTATCCACATCCTGAAGAACCCGATTCAATGCTCTTCCCGACCACTCAATTTGATCCTTTGGTTCCATTGATTTTACTGAAGCTACCATCTCAACATTGTCTAAAACCTCTTCCCATATCTGAATAAGATGATTCCTTTCTAGTAAAGACTACTCCAACATATCAGATTTTTCGGCCAGACTTTAGTATTTACCTTGAATTTCCTCATGTTTCCTTTTTCCTGGAATCATTAGGTTGTAATA
>JASDQU010206265.1:23709-52348 GCA_032191745.1 Picea mariana
CAGTATTCCTCAATGTAATCCATGATGGACCTCTCAAATCTAGATGGACCTATTGACAACACTGCAAAAGCCCCTCATCATGACAACCCTGTGAAAAATTAGATGTCCTCTACTTCTATACTTAGTTGGTTTCCTTCCACATCAAAGCTTTATTGTTCTGGTTTCCAGTATTTCACCAACATATCAAATAGATGTAGTTGGGACTACATGTTATGGAAAAAAAAGAACTTCAATAACCCATAGTCTCTTAACACGACCAAATTATGTTGATCTCCCATTAATACGATATCATTTAACTCATGATCTCTTTCCTTCTATTCAATCATCTTGACAAGGTATCTTGCAAAATTCCAAACACAAAACCCATCAGTCCAAATTGGAAAATTTCTGAACATACCCTCTAGATATGGAAATTTTCCTCACAGTTGCACTTGAAATGTACATATCAGAGCGATCGATTGAAAATGAAGATAATTTTCAGAAATGATCGGTTTCCAATGAACATATTTTTCATCCGCGACCACATGGGTCAAGACTCATCAGTTTTCCTTAAGAGAAAATTAACTAGAAAAATGCAGGAAAAAGCCAATGAAAAGATGAAGGAGAGGATCAAGAATTACCTAGCATTGATGGTTTCGAATTTAAGTGAACAAATCTCCCACAATAAGCTCCAAAATATCTATATTGAAGGAGGGTTTTCAATAAGCTCTTCTAGTTCTCCAATTGGTTAATGTAAACTGATTTTTTTTCACCATGGTGAGTTTTGTTTTACCCTCTTTGGCGAATACAAAAATCCCTTTTCACATTCCCATACCAGGTAAGTGGTTTCCAATTATTTCATTTTGGAGCATTATTGATTGTTTTTATGAGGTTTTGTTATCCAATTTTGACTCAGGGACTTAGTTTTGACTTGATGACAAGCCTCAAGGAACATCTTTTCACAAATATGGAAAAATCCACTAAACCTGAGGTATGTGTTATAACTTACATAAAGGTATAGGATTTTACTTGCATCATTGTCTTGCATTATTAACCATCCTCTTTTCCATTACATTACCTCAGGTTTGAATCCTCCAGGTTGCAACATTATCAACTCCAATTTTTCACGTTTTAACTTGCATAATAGTGCCTACTCTCTTCCCGAGTTAGCACCCATATTTCCATCTGGTGCCCATGCTGTGAATTTTCTTAGGCCCAAGAGCCCTCCAATAGACCCACCATGACTCGAATTTGAGCCTCATTCTTCTCTCTTCATCTTTGTTCTAGCCATATCCCAAGGGATTTCCTATTATTTATGTTAGTTTATGATTGCATATGCATTTTCTTCTCACATCTCGGTGCCTACTTCTATGCTATTGTTTTCCTTGATCCCAATTATCAACATTGACCTCTCACCCCTTGCATTATTTTTCCTCCATTTTGTGACCATCACCCATGGAGAGAACTGTTGCTAAGAGTGGAATTCACATGTCTGTACCATGTGCTTGGAACATAGAAGCATGTTGATAAGCCACTCATTCTCTCCAAACAATCTTACTTTAACTCTTTTTTATGCTCGTTAAACCATGAAAAAGACACCTTGATGACCTTACTTTTAACTCTTTTTTATGCTCCTTAAAACTTGAAAAATACACTTTCTGAGTGTACTTTTACCTCTTTTTCAGGCTTGTAAAAATTGAACTAAAAAGACATCATCGATCACACTTTCATCTCTCTTTCATGCTCATTAAACCATGAAGGAGAAACTCAACAACAAAAAGAGTGGGTTTTTTTTAACATTGATCTATATATTCATAAGTGGTAGTGTTAGTTGTGTCACCCTTGAACATGGCACTTGTTTGTGTCATTGTCTTACAATTGGGTTATATCTTTCCTAGGATCCATATACCATTCATATGAGTCACATGTATTCCTCTAGCTAGTTATTCTTCCAATGATTATGGAGAGTTATTCAATGCCTCATGCGTTATTGTATTATATCAGTGGTGCTCTCGAGTCTTGTTTCCATGTCATCATTTTGTCGTGCTATATGTTCAAAGAAAGTTAAACATGAGTCAACCATCTACAGTCTTGTTGACCATTCGAGTCGGCCATCCTTGTATTAGTTTTACGTGGTGTTTCTATCTCTTCACATCATCTCTCGGTGTATGTTTCGTGTCTATTGATGGGGCATACATTAAGGCCCTCCTTTGACATATATATTCCTATCAACTTTTCTCACATTATCTAGGAGAGGGATCTAGAAACCAACTAGTGTTTTTGAGATTTCCATCCTCAGTGGCATGCTTCCTCACGATCAACAATGGTTTTGCATCTTTAAATCTAATCGATTTATTCTATGATTGTTCAACATCATATCGTCTATTCACACTTGCTAGATTTCACTATGTACCTTGGGGTCCATTTTCATCATTGTTGAGTCCTCTTGTGTCTATTAATGGTATACCTCAATGAATGTTCATTAGAATATTTCTTCCATGTTCAACATCAGTTGATCTTTTTGCATGTTGTAGAATCGTACCATCGGGGTTTGGGATGAATACCTTGGCTTTGGAGCCACATCATTCATTCATGCTACCCCTCCCAAGTTGCGATGGAGTATATCACTATTGTATTAGGACTTTGAATACTAAGGGGGCACTCTCATTCATGTTCAATGTCTTCTTGATGTATGATGTGGCATAGATCCACATTGTATCTGCTTGTGGCTATGATCTATTTGATGGAATGGATCCATTGTGTACTTTTTTGTGTCTATGATATTACATTTAACTTCATGGATATACAATGTATTTGTGTTGGTGGCCATGCTTTGTCTCTCTTTCGAGAATGGGTATGCCTACCTCAGGGATGATCAATATTTACACTTGATGTCTAATTGTAGGTACTCCTTGGATTCTTGATCTCTTTGTTCCCTCCTAATGTTGCCTCATGTTGGTGACCATTTTTATAATGTGTTTTGGCCATCCATTCCTTTTCTGACCTCACACATTAGGAGGCATATGTTATAGCCTTATTTTCCATCCTAAGTTCTCTTGAAAGACACATTGAAGATGCCAAGATGAGAAACGATCTTTTGCCTTGATTTCAAGGATTTTTTAGGATGGTTTCTACTAAACCTACTGATAGGGCGTGACTGGTCGCTAATGACTTATTTTGAAGCCAATGACTGGTTGTTAGTTACATAACCATTGGCCCATGACCGCCTCTGTAGCCTTCTATAATTGGTAATTCACAAGGAGATTAGAGTTGGGTGAGTTTCTGATCTCGTGGAAGGAGCTTGGGAACTCTTAATCTAGTTAAGTTCACTAAGTTCTAGAGATCTAAAAGCCTCTCCTGGCCTCCACCAATTTATATAAGGAAGTTTTTTCCATGGGCAAGAGGAGGAAGAATAATTTATAGGTACATACTACAAGATTATTCATAGCAGCTTATTCATACATATAAAACTTTATATCAGGTTTCCTTGCTTGAGTGAGGGTTGAGGAGGAGGAAGAGCAAGGAGCTTAAAGAGGAATGCATCATTCATTCAAGGTAAAACAATTTTGATGTACTTATCTATTCATTTATATATATATATATATATATATGGTTTTCCCTTGTCTATATTGTTGCTTTCAATTGTAGAAGATAGATCTGATCTCACCTTGAATAGATTGGATTAGATCTGAATCATATTTGTGATTTTCCTAATGCTATAAGAATAGTAGATTGGTAGTTGTTTATCTAATTGTGGGAAGGAAGCAAGTCATAGAAGTTGGATATGGATCTCGAGAGTTGTGTCATCCAGGACATACGAAGACAACCATTGATTGAAAATGTATGTTTATATCATTTCTTAGTTAAAATGAAACAAAAAAATTTAGATCTAGGGAAAACTATATATGAATCTATCTCTGATGTTTGTCTTGGATCGAGGGTGGATCCAATGGGGGTATTTCTTATCTATAAGAGGTATTTATCCATAACGTTAGAGTTCCCCATAGGAAATCTAAAGGAAAACACAAATTTCCCAATTCTATAAAATTTAATCCCCAACTTCTTAGAATCATTACAGATTCAATCCTTTAGCTTACATGCATTAACCATTAGTTTATCATAATGATGACTTAGTTTGAAAAAAATAGCATAGTTCTCATTGATGTCTTTTATCAAACAATTTACACCTAATGGTTTTGTTTTAACAATTCACATACTTAGCCCATAATTTCCCTGTGTTGTAGTTGAGATTTGATACCATGTTGTCACATACCCAACAACCCTTTTAAATTGTTGAGGCTATGACGTACCTCAAAAAAACCATAAAATTTTCTCTATAATACCAAAATCAGTTTCACTAGTTGGCTATAGAATTCAGTAGTGGAAGCAAAGCTACAACATCCTTAATATTTGATTTAATTTTAAAACATGAATGGAATCCTATAATTATTTCATCCATAATTACGCAAATTAAATCCATACACACATAATTGAACAAACTAGAAAATTATAAAATGTAGAACAAAGATATAAAAACATGGCATTTCATGACATAGTCAAATTACTTGTATTTCTAGAAAAATAATCCTCTAACTAACTACAAACAAGGACATTCCTCCCAAAATTATTCTCTTTGTCACACTCAGTCTTTCTATGTCATAGGCCACCCCCAACTAAGGCCATCAATCGCCAAGGGTGAAGTTCTAAGGTCTAGTTATAAGTCTTCTTACCAATCCCACAACCCAGAAGATCTCATAGGAAAGAAACCACTCTAAAAATATCCCAATAAACCAACACTCTTCCCCCTTGTCTTGCACAACACCAAGAATGTCATCCCCTTCTTTACTAAATAGTCCCCTAGGCTATCCAAATTTCTTTCTAGTGCTCCAACACAAGCCAATCAAGGAATATATATGTTGGGACTCCATAATTCTTAGTTGTAGAACATGTTTCCCTCTCACAATATCACAAACATTATTATCAATAGTACATTGGAATCAATATAACCCTATATGAAGGTACACTACCAAGTTCCATAGGTAATAATTTTCCCATCCTTCCAACTTGTACATCCGTTCATACCATAACAAATGATAATAAAAATCCATCATGCTGAAATTCCCAACTTTATATTTGCATTCCAATCACTCACCACATGGTTTTCATGAGAAGCCCACGTTTCACCTCTAATCCCAATCTAAGGATAGTTTAAATCAATGTCAATAAGCAAAGGTTTAAATACTTTAGGATATATCACCAACTAAGGTTTATAATCAAGGCCTAATGACTTAGATTAAATAATTCACTAAAGTCCTCTCCCCTTAGCCCCATTTCACTTCCCCCACTTATAGAATCATATTCCCCCATCTCTTTTAAATCCTTATTTGTTTGCAGAAGTTAGAGATTTCATATTATAATCAAATGTACAATTATAGTTCACATATGATCATGGTTTATAATCATATATTCATGACATTCACATTCATATTTTGGGGTGAAAAATGAGGGTATTACAATTGTTGTATTCAAGATATCATGGAGAGTTGTTAACATGGAAAGACATAAATATATTACAATATATTTTTAAAATTACTTGGATGATACACTGGTGATGTGTAGGGGTGAATTTTTTTTATTTTTATTTTTCATTTTGAAAGGGTTAATTTTGTTTCGAAGTTATCCGAAATTTACTTCAAAATTGATGTTTTTATAGTTATTTGCTATCATAAAAGGAAATATTTTTTTTTTAAGTTTTGTGTTGGGTGTTGGGAACGATAGGTCATGTGTTTACTTGTGTGAGATTAATAGCCCTCATGAATCATTTCCAATACTACCTTACCAAGTAGGGTATGTCTTTCACCCAATTTGGTTATTTATTTTCCTGGGGTTTGGTATACAGATTCCTTACAATGCACATTATTTTTGGGTTTGGTGTGTAGATGTTTTACAACTCACTTTTAATTTCACAACAATAAAGATGAATGTCCATCATTACAAATAAATTATCATTTTCCCTTCATCATTTGTCATGGAAAATCTTACTAATTTTTATTTTTTTTCTTTGCCCATCTTGTTTACTTCCTCCTTTTACTTTATAGTTACATTTTTTCCTTTGTCCATATTGTTTGATTCATCCTTTTCCTTTATAGTTATGGTAAGAAAACTATATGTATTTATCTACCATACTACTTCTTATATCTTAGGATTAGTGAGTTAATTAACATTCACATGTTATTTTATGACTAGATGTGTTGTTGTTTGTGAAGGCGAAAGTGGTGTTTTGTGCTACAGTCACTACATTATTGAACAAATTCAATCGAGCATCGAGTCAATACTTGCAAATGGAATATTCTCTCTGATGCCTCGAAAAATATTTTCAATAGTTTCTCCCTTAGAACTATTAGGTCAATTTTCAAGTCAACATGGTTAATCCTAATCGAACATTTCTCTCTTGAGATGGTTGGGTCAAATCTAGGGTCACTGCAAATGGGGACTTTGCACCATGAGTGAATGTAGATGCGAATGATACTACAATAGTTCCATAGGTGTGCCACCCACTATGCTCATCAATTTCACCCGTAGTGCCCATGCTTTCTAGGTGTACCCATGAATATGTGTCCCACTTTCTAGTGACATCTGGAAGTGAAAATTTGAAAATTTACATGATTTTTAAATTGAATCCCTTGAAATTCATATATGTTTTGTGAATTTTGATGTGCTAAAAAATTATTGTAGGGAATTGTATTATCCTTTTAACAATATTTAGAAAAAAATATATTAATGTCATTTAATGTGTCAAATTTGAATTTAATTATATCTTTGTCCTTGCATATTTATGGAAAATTTAACAAGTGAATTTTGTTCCAAAACAACTAATTCAATGTTCATTGTATAATTTTTTTTTTTTTATATATAAGTGCAATCTACAGAGAAATTAGTGTATCCCACTTATTTAAAAAAAAATGGGGAAATTATATTTTTTATTATTTTTCTAAGTCGACTAATTAATATTTGAATCACATTTTATACACCTTTGTGATCCCAACAATTTTTTTTCTCCTTACATAAAACAAAAAAATATAATTACCCTTTTGAAAATAAAACATCCAGAAGCATCTGAAATGTTTTTTCTAATTTTTTGGTAGTGTAATTTTTAATATACTCATTTTTCTCCAGGGGCTTCACTACTCAAGAGAAAAAATAAAATTGACGTTGTTCATCATCATCATCATCATCATCTTCGTTGTCATCATCGTCATTGTCATCGTCATCGTCATCGTCATCATTGATTTGGTTTATTTTCGCACAAAATGAGAGCAAAGATATAATAAACAAATGCATAGAGATATCTTGGATATCCAATAATATAACATAAATGTATCATGGATGCAACTATAAACACATAGATACAATAATACATAATTTTCTATTAATGAGTGAAAATGTACAAAGACTATAAAAATACAGAGTGAAAGACTCGCTAGAATGGTGGAAGTCTATCTCTGAGAAGAGATGTGTCCGCTACTCGCATTCGCAAGAAGATGATTTTACAATGAGGCTCCAAAGGCCTTTTTATCATAGAGAAAATCCAAAACCCTAACCCCGAAAGATGAAAAGCCAACAATTTTGTGGACCCTGTTTTGGGTAGTTTGGTGTATCAGCTTCCTCGGGGCATAACTTTGGCATACGATCTTCGTTTGGGGCGCGCGATAGGTCGTTGGAAAGGTATCATTGAGGAGATTAATTTAGGAGGATCAATAAGAGCCTTCATTTATCATTGAGAAGATTTATCCCAAAAAACCTTCATTTAGGCCCTCAAAATGGTCCTTGAAGTTAAAAACTGCTAAAAATTGTAAATTACCAAAATTGCCAAAAAACTGTTTTGAGCCAGTTGGAAAAGGTGGGTGGCCACTGATATCCACATGGATCAATCCTCCCTCCTTAGGAAGAAATGGTATCCATTGCTTTGATTTCTCGGGGTAGAGGGAAAAGTGTTTGTTGAATCTGCATCTTGATGAGATGCTTTCATTGTTGGAGAAGTTACGTTGCTTAGCTTGTTGAAGGTTGTCACGAACATGTGGCTAGAAGGGTCGGACCTCTTTAACCAGTCTAGCTACATGAGATTCCTATGTGTTGAAGGAAAATTTACACTTTTCTTCAATCTTGTCGACTGGCTTCTATTGGAAAGAAGGTGTTTGGGACGAGGTTGTAGTGGTTGCAGTATCCTTCTGTTCACTTTTTGAACAGATTGTGAAGAAGCTGAATTTTGTAGTATGAGATACTACCTTGCAACACGTTTTAGGTGGAACAATATTCAAAAATACCTCTGGTATTCTGTAGAGATGACCCCCCAGAGAAACAATGACACTACGGGGCCAAGACTCCTAAACAACATGGCGCTTCCACATATATGGTTGGCCCAAGAGAACATCACAGAAATCCAGTGGGGAAACATCACATAATACCTCATCCTTGAAGGTTTGGATTTCGTACGACAATCGACACTGTTGGATGACATGGAGATCTTGTCCCTGGAGAATCCACCCGATGTTGTATGGTTGCAGGTGTGGTGTTGTCGACAATCCCAAATGTTTGATGACCTCTGTATAGATGAGGTTCTTCTGGCTTCCGCTATCAACAATAAAATGTAGTGGGGTCCCCTTCACCCACATATGTGAATGAAAAAGGTGTTCCCTCTCTTCAGGATCCGTGGGTTCTTCTGGTTGAATTGTTGTGGTCACAACAATAGTAGTGGGGTCTATGTCGATGATATTTCTTCTATCAATATTTTCTGAATCAGATTCTGAATCATGGTTCAGATCATTGTCTTTGATCTCGACCACCAATGATTGTTTTGAGAGACATTCCTTGGTGTTGTGCCAAGGGATTTTGCGTAAATCACACCATTTTCCCGTGTCCTTCTTTGTCTTTCTGTGACCCTTATTTTCTTGTGGCTTGGAATGGCTTTTAGGATATTGTTTGTTAGGGTTGTCTTTATCATACTTTGGTTGTTTCGGAATTGCAAACCTGAACTCCCGTTTGTTCTGGTGCTTAAATTGTTGCTCGATTTTAACAACATATCAATAAGAAACACCGAGTGATGATATGCCCATAAAATCTATTTCAGTCTAGATGTATCTGTGTAGAGCCTCATGATATTTCAGAACCAAATTTTGTTTGAAGTCTTTGATACCTAGATTGGTGCACAAGGTATGAAAGGTACCGGTGAACTCCAAAACTGCTTGGCCCCTCTCTTGCCATAGTGTGGTCCATCTCATGTACTGGTCCTCATAGTTTGCAATAGGATTATACTGTTCCTTTACTGCATCCACAAAAAAATCCCAAGTGGGCTCGGCCCCATATATTCTAGACTCCTCTGTGGAAATTTTCTCCCAGTAAGTTTACCACCAATGTTTGACATGGCGGAGATCCTTAAGGAGTGCGAAGGTGATATTTTCCTTGTTGGAGAAATTCTGAATAGAGAAATAACCTTGTAGCATATTTAACCATTTTTCTATCGAAGGCGTGCCTTTTTTTATTGAAAGGTATTGAAGGATGTGGGAAAAATTCTCCATCATTTTGTCCCTTTGTCGCGTGAGAGCTTGCCCAAGCAACAGATTTATAGAATCGTTTTCTTTGTCATTTTTATTTTGTTCCTCCATGGAGGGTTTCTTGGGCATGAGAGAGTGATTTTATTCAAGAGAGACAAGCGTGAGACCCAACTTTCTATACTTGGACCTTGTCAGGGACATCCACTGAAAAACGATCAAGAGCAACCTGCTCTGATACCACTAATCTGGTTTATTTTCGACACAAAATGAGAGAGGAAATATAATAAATAAATGTACAAAGATATTCTAGATATCAAATAATATAACATAAATATATCAGATATGAAACCATAAACACATAGATACAACAATACACAATTTTCTATTAATGAGCGAAAATGTACAAAGATTGTAAAAATACAAAGTGAAAGACTCGCTAGAATGGTGACATATTATCTCTGAGAAGAGATGTGTTCTATACTCGCATTCGCAAGAAGATGATTTTACAATGAGGCTCCAAATTCATTTTTATCATAAATAAAATCCAAAACCCTAACCCCAGAAGATGAAAATTCAACAGTTTTGTGAATCTCGTTTTGGGTAGTTTGGTGTATCAACTTCCCGGGGGCATAACTTTAGCATACAATCTTTGTTTGGGGTGCACAATAGATCGTTGGAAAGGTATCATCGAGGAGATTCATTTAGGGGGATCAATTAGAGAATTCAGTTATCATTGAAAAGTTTGATCCCAAAAAACCTTCATTTAGGCCCTCAAAATGGTCCCAGAAGTTAAAAACTGATAAATATAGTAGATTACCAAAATTGGTAGAAAACTGTTTTGAGCCAGTTGGAAAAGGTGGGTGGCCACCGATATCCAATTGGATAAATCATCATCATCACCACCACCACCACCACTTAGGGTATTTCTTGCATTTGTCCTTGTACTCTCTAGAATGGTTAATGATAGGTGTGGGAAGCTCTCTTCCTACTCCAAAAAAGCATAGAATGAATTTATAGTTTTCTTGTTGATTCTTGAAGATGAACTAACCTTGTTTAATGTTGCATGGATACATAATTCAACATTAATTATGGCCATTGAGAAAGGGTTGTAACTCATTTGGGCTTGTATAGGTCCATACCATACAAAGCAAAGTCATGGAAGTGACTCAGAGGCTTCAACCAGTCTAGGACGCAGCTTGCAAACTGTTTGAAGAGATCGAAGGTTGAGGAGTAGAGATGGAACAAGTAGTCACTATAGTAGAACAATGCTTGGAAGGACCTATGAATGAGGTAGTTATTCAGGAGTTCTTCAAGCATGAGGCCCTCACGAAGAAGTAGGTCGAAGCAGCTCGAGGATTTTGAAGCAAAGCTACCCAGATTAGAGTGACTCGAGATGAGTCATAGGTGACTGTTGGGGGCTTGTTGGCCCTTGACCAAGTTTTGGAAATCCTTGGTCCGGTTTGACCTATTTTGGGACTTCGACAGACTGTCAAAGGTGGAGTGCAAGTCGAGGCAGAGATCGCGGAATATCGACCTCTTTTTAGGGATTTTTGGGTTTTGGGCTTATGTAATGGGTATGGGGATGTTGACCCATGGGTTTACCCATGTTTAGGCCCTTTTGTAATGTATAAATAGATGTCTAGGCGATGTAAGAAGTAACTATGAGCTACGATAAACTAGATGCATCTGTGTGATGTTGTGCTAAGTGCAAAAAATAGTTGTAAATGCTTTGTGCATGCTATGTGAGAACTTGTAAGCTAAGTGCAAGTGAATGTAAGAGATTGTGTAAAGGATTTGTGTTGTAACCTAGCTCAGGGAAGGAGGATCTAGAGAAGTGTGTGCAGATCTCCTCTCCTATGTGGAGTAGGATCTTGTGGCTTTGTGCATGTAGAATATTGATGGAAGACAATAAAGAGAAGAAGAGTTGGTGGATCAAGCCCTGGGCTAGGGGTGAACCACGTATATCCTGTGTTGTGGTTGCTTTGTGTACTATGATTTTTTTATTGTTCATATGATTAAGGCTTAGTGAAATATTGTATACTTAGATGAATATGATAGATTAGTGCCTAATGATGTGAATAAGTTGCTATATCTGACCTATGTTGATGTGCTTAGTTCTTGAATATATTAGATCTGGATGAATACTGCACTGATTTGTTATTAGGGTTTACCTGCACTATGAATAAAGGCTAAATACTAAGGAACGATAATTGTTAAGTGCTCTATAAGGTGTTATAATCACAGATCTATGTCCCAACTAGGTTACAGATATCTGAGTCCCGTAACCACCCCTGCATCTACCTTGGGTGAGACTTCATCTGCTTCGCAGGTGTTTCTGAAAGGGTTGGTAGTTAGGGTTTTGTTGGTGCACTGTTGAAGCATTGAACCTTGGGTCTGCCCCTGTGCCAAAAAATGGTTCCGTTTCTGAGACCTGAAACTATGATTGTTGGGAACTGAGGAAAAGAATGAAAGCTCTATACGTAGATCTGTTTCCCTAGTGTGTGGTACTCTACTTGATTTGTGAATCTCTATGCTAAGAAGAAAAGTCAGATCTGAAGGAAAGAGGTAATATCTTGAAGCTTTGTGCTCTGATAAAGGTAAGATTAGTAGAAATTTTTGTTTCAATGGTATGCATCTAGGTATGTTTCATAGATTTTGTCATAATCTAAACAATAGGGAATAGTTAGAAGAAAGAAGATTTGATATGAGTATATTTGATAGAAATAATGAAAGATATGTTATTCCTATGCATAGAAAGAATGTTTGGACTAACAAATGGATGCAGGATCCTAGGAAGAATTTTTTGCAGGTTAGCTACTATGATCCTAGTGCACAGTACAAGAGAGGATGGGGATCATTTAAAAGAAAAAGAGCATTAACTCTTTGTTACAGTTGCAGAAGACCGAGACATCTTGCTAAGGAATGCCATGGTCGAAGACCTAGTTGTCTTTGTTGTAAATCTATAGATCATGAAGTTTTGGATTTCCCTAGAATGATTGCTAAGGTTGTAGAATGAATATGAGACAAGAAAACCCTAAGGAAGGTCAAGAAACTAAGATTATGGTAGAACCCCAGAAAGAATCAGAGACTACATTACTGCAAATGAAAGAAACCCTGATGACAAAAAAAATATCAACTTATCAGAGATCTTAAAATAGAAAGAGTGCATAGAAACAAGAATAGGATACTTCAACATTGACTGTGTTCTGGATGAGGAAACACAGGTGAATATCATGGCAGAAAGAACTTGGGAAATTTTGGGAAAGCCTGCTATGAGTCCTTCATTGGGAGAAATAGGATTATTTAGATGAAACTTGATAGCCCTATGTGGAAGACTTACCCCAATATCTATGAGTGCTTATGGAACTTTGACAGAGGAAGACTTTGAGGTTGTTAAATTTATTGAGAACAGTTCCCCATTTTCTATATTACTAGGAAAAACCTGGATTGAGAAGGATCAGACCCGAAGAAAGGAAGAGGAATCTCTAGAACAAAAAAATAAAGACCTGAGAGACTTCATGGCTAGGAGAATAGTGCACTTATTGAAAGAACAAGAAGACCAGTCAAAGTTGCTGAGGACCAGAGATCTAGATATCGAAGTTGAAAGAACCCATGAAGACTTAAGACACCTGTCTGTACAGGAGAGTAGAACATCTACCCCAGACAAAGAAGAAGTATTTCCCTTGAACCCTAGTAAATACCATCAACAACGTGAAGTTACTATGCCAAGAGGATATCAGAATCAAAATGGAAAGAGGAATACCGAGACACAGATCATAGGGAAGAAGGATAGAAAACTCAGTAAGAAGAAATCAAAGTTAGAAAAGTTGCAGAAGGTTCCAAAGGGGACTTTGCAGAAGGAAGGTTTGCAAAAATGGAACTTTGTCAGGATATCAGAACATCGAAAAGTCACACTTTTCCATGGTGGAGCAATATGACTGTTGGAAGCATTATAACCGTTAGCCTGATGCTCCCGAATAGTTAGAACAACAATTATGACCAGAAATCTTGCCATCAGACCATTTGGACCACGCCATAACGGACATAACTGCATTGATGAAGGCTTCTCGGCCATTTGAGAGATCCATTACATCGTTGTCTACTTAATCTATCAACTGTTGCACCGAGAACACTTTTGTGAATTGTATCTGAGCCAACCAGAGAACTCATTATTATCGCATTGTGTTTACTGAGATTTCACCACCTGTTCCATTGGATTGAGCATTTATTCATCGACCTGAGTTAGTCAATCTTAAGCGTTCATGTCGGATGAATTCAACACTAAATAAAAGTGTGTCAAAGATTCCTCGATGAGAGGATTGTAAGCCTCTTCGTCGACTGCTCGCAGATCTAGACCATCCCGAGCTGCAGCCGAGAAAAGAAACAAGAATAGAGGCGACTTGGTGAATGCAAAGTTAATCCCATCTATCCTGCCTAGCAACATCCTACCTCTGGCTGACGCAGTGAGTTGTGACAGTGTCTCCAGGGACTTCGATTACACTCTGGCTACTGCATACCTCCCAAAAGGGATACATGCAGTACCACCACAACTAGATAAGATCATGACATTAAAATTCAATGACTTCAACCTAGGGGATCGCAAGAACTACAACATTCTCTCCCCTCATAGGTATTTGACTAGGACAAAGGGGAAGAAGTTGAGGATAATCCCCCAACCGTGGACTATGAACCTCACGCAGTCAACTATCTTGAATGCGATGAAGATACCACATTTTGGAAGGCACCAAGAGGTTAACGCATGCATTAAACTCCTGCTTTCGTGCTACCATGGAAGCTATCTATGGCTAGACAGACACATCACCATCGATCCGACATTGATCCATAGGATCACCGGATTGAGCATGCAGGGATGTAACACCCTGTCTCCCCCAGTCTGTAAAAATAACTATACTGTCCAAGTATTGTGGAAAACTCAAAAATGTGAATGTGTGATGTGAATGGACCTTGTGAAAAAGGTCGATGAATGTAAATAATATTATGAATATATATATATTACAGGACTGCTGAGAGGGGGTGGTGTGCTAAAAAAGAGACCACGATGGCTAAAGAAAGGTGGTGGAAGGCACCTAGAATGGTGGCGTTAAATTCCACAGAAACCAATACCGTATTTGGACTTCATTGGCCCAGAGAACCAAGAGCGGCTCACTGGCCCCAAATTAAATGACTCGCCAGGTTGGTAGGTAAAATGGCTCCTCATGAGTAATGAGGGATGGGGGTGAACCGCCCATCCATAGAGTCCTCAGACTTGACCACTGCGAGGAATATCATGCCACACACAACCTCGCCGAAAAGAGAAAAAGGTAGGAAGAGTGTGCAATCAGGGGGGCAGATGCGAGGGAAGGAAAAAAAAAAGAGGAAAAGAACTCTGGAAAAAAATAGAGAGTGAGTGATAGCGGAGAAGAAGGAGAGTAGCCTTCATTCTTGGTCACTGGCGAATAGAGACTTAGTCTCGTAGCATCGTGGTCTCAACTCAGGGGTGGCTAGTGGTAAATCCAGGAAAAGAACTCTGGAAAAAAATAGAGAGTGAGTGATAGCGGAGAAGAAGGAGAGTAGCCTTCATTCTCGGTCACTGGAGAATAGAGACTTAGTCTCGTAGCATCGTGGTCTCAACTTAGGGGTGGCTAGTGGTAAATCCATTTGGAGTCGCTGAGCCTACGGTTGGGTGGAAATGAGCACCCCTCTCAACAGTTGCAATCACATCTGGTGTTATTTCTGATAAGTGTTTTACATCTNATCATAGTTTGTGCAATTATAAATGGTTTCATTATAAGACTGGTTGTGTGGTGTTTTGACCAGAAATGGTGGTTGCATGCTTATAATGGAAAGACTACGTATGGCTTATTTTTTATAAATCGTTATATGTATATGTATACCGATCTAATTTAGACTTCAAGTATGTTCTCTAGAAATCTATGCCCTTATCCGTCTCAGGTAATGCCCTAGATAGATCTCCCCATAGAGACACCCTTCTTGGAAAGCTTACCAAGAACCTGAAAAAGGATTTGAAGGCGCAAGTCTTAGTAATCCTATGTGAGGAAGAATGATCCTCTTAAAAAACTCGATATTTCAGAATTTTGACACCTGGGGTATCCAAGTGAGAGCCCTCTCATACTCGCAAGTCCCGAAACCCCAATTTGCGAAATCCTAAAATGGCAGTGGGTGGATAAGTGTCGATTGATGGACGAGATTCTATCGAAAGATCTGAGGTCAGTCATGACCATTAGATTGGAGGAAGAAACGAGGGCGTTAAATGCCTCAACCCTTTTCTTTTATCTTCGTAAGTAGCAAAGGAATAAGGACCATAGATCCCCAAGGTCCGTGGGAGTATCTGGACCGTCCTTTTTAAAAGGGTACATGACGGTTGGAAATCATTTCGGCATTTCGACACTTGGGGAATCAAAGGGGAAGAACCCTGGTCATCACAAGTCGTGAAATCCCAAAGACCGAAACACCGAATCGGTTTAAGTGTGAATAAGTTTGAGAAAGTCGGGATTTGATCGTGACCGTTGATCATCCTGAAAAGATCATAACGGTTGATTGTGGGTAAAGGTCGCAGCCGTCCATCGAAGGGACACGTGGCTCCCGGTCGACATTTCGGTGTTTCGGCACCTGGGAAACCAAAGGGAAAGAACCCTTGTCTTCGCAAGTTGCAAAATCCCGGTACCCAAAACCCCGATGTGCTCTGTGGCAGAAAGGAAGAGATCTGGACCATTGGTTTTCCACGTCTAGGGAGCAGCAGGAGAGTGCACAGTGCAGGATAGATCTGAATCATCAGATCTTAGTTAGAAAACCCGACAACCGTTGGATCTGTCAGGAGATGCATGAGGGTTAAGCCTTCATGAATAGAGGCGAAAGTTCGGAAAGAAGAGTTGGTATCGGGATTTCAGACTTCGGAGGTCTCGAGGACAAGAGATTGGGACACTCCATGGTGGAAGTCCCGAAATAGATCTAGACCGTCCTATTAAGGGAGTCCCGTTGACAAGAGGTCAGGCTCTCGTATTGATAAATCCTGAAAGAAATAGGATGGAGGTCTTATGAGGAGTGGTCACCTGGATCAGGGCATAGCCAGGAGGGCTAATGTGACAAAGGCCATTTCGGATAATCGAAAAATCAGGAATTCTGGAGTCCCGTTGACAAGAGGTCGGGCTCTTGTATTGATAAGTCTCGAAGGGAATAAGACTGTGGTCTTATGAGAAGTGGTCATACGGGCCAAGGCATAGCCCAGGGGGATAATTGTTGATCGAAGCATTTTCGGTATTTCGGCATTTCGGGGTTTGCAGAGTCGAAAGACTCGACTCGCTTATATCGTTGAAGTTATGAAATGAGAAAAGGCGCCTAGTTGTTTGGTCTATGGTCATAACCGAAGATCACATGGAGGTGGAAAAGGGAAGAGCTAGCCTGTGCTAAGACCCCATAGGACTTCGAGGATTCTATCCCTTGAGAAAAGGCGAAAAAATTTATTATGTTGTAGTGGGTGCATTACAAGGGACCAGGCCCACAAGACTTCTACCCAGGGAAGGCTGTAGACCGCGCCCTGACACAAATGATTAAGGATACCTATGGTGATGTAGAAAAAGGGACGTGAGGCTACAAGATAGCCTCCATCCAGAATGGCATAGTGTGCCTAACCTACCAGTTGATCGCAGGAAATCTCGTGAGAAAGAACAGACCTACGTAGGTCAAGGTTCATTATTGACCTGGCTACAGATGAAACGGGAAAAGTACTTAGTCAACCAACTAGAATTGGATTGCCGTGAAGCTCAGGGTCAGGGTTATGAGTTCCATTTTAGCTGGTCGTTGATCCTCATCGTGTTTACTGCTTGGGAGATGCCGGAAGGTGCCACCTTCCCTGACATTGAGTCGTTCGAGCCGCTCATTTTGAAGCTCACCATGCTTTGGTATTCGAGCGATATGGAGAAATAATGGCAGTCGAATGCAGTATTCCATACCTACTATCTGTAGTTAAAGAGGGCTATTGGGGCTATCCCTTGTATGACGTCAAACACCCTGCACCGGTTCAGACCCCTTATGAAGTTCCGCACAGATCAACATTTTATTTATATCATTGTGTGTGTAGACGAGAGTAAAGAAGAACTTCAGTCATACTATAATCTCACAGAGGAAGACCTAGAATAAATAACTAGGGATTGGCCTGCAAAGCTCCCTATCCCTACTGATCCCACAAAACTGTCCGACCTCGAACTAATCGACAACCCAAAGGAAACTCATGAAGAGAATGACACACCTAGAACTAGCATAAGGAAGAATATATAATAATTACAAAAGCTAAGCAGTACATCAGAAGAAATTGCTTCAGAATCACCTAGCAGAGGAGGTGATGACGAAGTAGATAAAGAAAAGAATGGTGGAGATGAAGATAAGAAAAAGCAAGGTGAAGTAACACTACCTAGGGATCCCATTGATGAGGGTGATACATCTAACAAAAGAAAGGTTTCCCCCACAAAAACTACATCGTGGAAGAAATCCAGATCTAGTAAGACTAAGCTACAGACCGTGTTCATGCTCAATGACTTCAACTTCATCATTGCAGATGTATCAGACGCCTCATAGGACATTTTGCAGAACACTAAAGTCAATCAAGAATCCATGTATGATAGAATTGAGACAGAACTAAGAGAGTTACAACAAAACCTTCACTCTAGCAATGCAGTGTCCAGTGTGCCCCCACCATCAGAAGCACCAGAGTTGGGAGATGAACCTACCCAACTCCGCAGAATAGTTGATGTGACTAAAGCTTTCCTTCATTGTGCACAAGAATAAATAGAACATGCCACAGTGGCCCTGAAGCAAGCACAAGAGGAAGTGATAGAGCAACGCCAAGTTGCGCAGCAGGAGAAAGACAACCTCCAAACCAAGTTCGAAGAGGAGAGAGCGTAGATCCAATAAGAGAAATAACAGTTGCTCGCAGAGAAAATTAGAGTCAAAGAAGTAGTCAACAGAGTACTTCACTTTGTGACGGGCTTAGAGCCAAAGGTGGAAGACCTAGTGGAGCATCAAGTAGCAAAGCTTGCTAAAGCCATCCAACAGCTTCAATAGAGGATAGCGGACCTAGAGCTACAAACAATACCAAGCACCCTACGGGATGTGCGAGACCAAAGAGAAGATATTGCCCAGAGCATAGTTGAGAGAATCAAAGTTCAGCAACAATTCCATACCATACAGAGCAAAGTCATGGAAGTGACTCAGAGACTTCAACCAGTCCAAGACACAACTTGCCAACTGTTTGAAGAGATTGAAGGTCGAGTAGTAGAGATGGAACAAGTAGTCGCTGCAGTCGAACAACTCTTGGAAGGACCTATGAATGAGGCAGTTATTCAGGAGTTCGACGAGCAGGAGGCCCTATCCAACCAGCAAGTCAAAGAAGCTCAAGCCAAGCTTGAGGATTTTGAAGTAGAGCTACTCAGATCAGAGTTACTCGGGATGAGTCACAAGTGAGTGTTGGAGGCCTATTGGCCCTTGACCAAGTTTTGGAAATCCTTGGTTAGGTTTGACCTATTTTGGGACTTCGATAGGCTATCAAAGGCAGAGTGCAAGTCGAATCAGAGATCGCGGGATCTTGGCCCCTTTTTGGGGATTTTTGGGTTTTGGGCTTATGTAATGGGTATGGGGATGTCGACCCATGGGTTTACCCATGTTTAGGCCCTTTTGTAATGTATAAATAGATGTCTAGGTGATGTAAGAAGTATCTATGAGCTATGAGACACTAGATGCATCTGTGTGATGTTGTGCTAAGTGCAAGTGATAGTTGTAAATGCTTTGTGCATGCTGTGTGAGAATTCATAGGCTAAGTGCAAGTGACTGTAAGAGATTGTGTAAAGGATTTGTGCTGTAACCTAGCTTAGAGAAGGAGGATCTGGCGAAGTGTGCATAGATCTCCTGTCCTATGTGGAGTAGGATCTTATGGCTCTATGCATGTAGAATATTGACATAAGACAATAAAGAGAAGAAGAGTTGGTGGACGTAGCCCCAGGATGGGGGTGAACCACATATATCCTGTGTTGTGGTTGCTTTGTGTACTATGATTGTTTTATTGTTCATATGATTAAGGCTTAGTGCAATTTTGTATGCTTAGATGAATATGATATATTAAATCCTAATGATGTGAATAAGTTTCTAGATATGACCTATGTTGATGTGCTTAGTGCTTAAATATATTAGATCTAGGTGAATACTGCGATGATCTGTTATTAGGGTTTACATGCACTGTGAATAAAGGCTAAATACTAAGGAATGATAACTACTAAGTGCTCTCTAAGGTGTTATAATCACAGATCTGTGTCCCAGCTAGGTTGCAGACATCTGAGTCCTGCAACCACCTCTTCCTCTACCTCGGGTGAGACTTCATCCGCTTCACAGGTGTTGCTGAAAGGGCCAATGGTTAGGGTTTTGTTGGTGTGTTGTTGAAGCATTGAACCCTAGGTCTAGCCCTGTGCCAAACAGATGCAAAAGACTTGGTTTCCTATTATTAGTTATGTGTCAGAACACTTGATACTACCCTGTGGTTGGTTTGGTCTAATTTTTAAGTGTCCAGAGTACGTCGAGCTCATTTTGGGCGGCTTTTGGGATTTCAAGGATGGTAGCATCATTGTGAAGCGATGGAGAACTAGTTTCGATCCTGTTATAGAATATTTCATCTTTCATCATGTTTGGGTCCTACTAGTACCAGGTCTCCTGTTAAATCTTTGGAATAAAAAAGCATTGTCGATTATAGGGAACCTTTTAGGGAGATTTATGAAGGTTGATGAAGTTGGTCTATAGTCAAAGGATAAACACATGGCGTGTATTCTAGTGGAACTGAATTTACATGATGGTCTCATGGACACCTTGGAAGTGGAATGGTATGGTCAAGTCATGGTTCAAAGACTAGATTACCAAGGACCACCATTCTGGTGCTCAAACTGTAGAAGGAAGGGACATTTGTGTAAATAATGTACTCTCGAGAATGACGTAGCTTCTCCGAAGGTAACTACAGATTCAAATACAAATAATTACTATATGCCTGAAGATCATATAGTCAAGATGGGAGGCGCTAAGGGTGGGAGCTATGACTTTGATCTGTCTCTAGTAACAAGCTCATTTCTAGGTAAGTTGAAATCCTACTACCCTGCATTATTTTTGAAACTCTTTTTGTGGGAAAGGGATTTTCTTGTCAATTCCTTTTCGACAGCCTTAGAACCTTCTGAAAAAGAGGTCTGTAATTCTATGGGGGATGATGTTTGTGAGGCTCGCATGGAAGGTTCTGTTACTATACCAAACCCTTTGTCACTAGTTGTTAGTATATTCCTCCCTCCTATTGAACCTTCGTTACCTTCTCCCTTGGATTCTGTTAGCACCATGATTTTCATGGCTAAGGTTAGAGGTTTGTCAACAATTTGCAAAGTCATGCTTGTTAGCACCCATGTTGTTTTTATGCCTGGCATCATCTAACATCTCCAAGGTTCAGTTTAAAAAGGAATCTTATAATTTATTTATTCCCATTTCAATTTGCAACTGCACTTTGCAAAATTCACTGCACACTACAAAATTCACTGCGCATTGTGTAGAGGATGTTGTCGCACAGAGAATGTCGTCACACAAAGAATGTTGTCGTGCAAAGAAGGTTGTCGCACATTGGATGTTGTCGCACAGTGGATTTCATCGTGCAGTGGGATGCCGTGCATATGATGATGTCGCGCAGTGGATTTCTTCGCGCAGTGGGCTGTCGCGCATAGGATGTTGTCGCCCAGTGGATTTTCCTATGCACAAGCTACAGGTCGCACTACACAAATTACTGGTTTAGTGGTCAACTTCAAGATCAATTTATAACCAACTGGAGAGGAATTTTGAAAATACCGAGAGGTTTTTTTTTAGGACAAACCAAGTAACAAAAACCTCTCTCATATTTATAAAATGTGTCATGGATTGGGATATTCGAAGGAAGCCTTGAGCTTTATTTTTCAATTTTTGTTATTTCCTGTCCGAGACATGTTTTTGCGACACGTTTTACGACCATATGGAGATGAATTTTAAGAAACTGAGAGAGGTTTTTATTTATAATGATCTTAAATATGAAAATATCTCTTAGTTTCTAAAAGTAGTTTTTTATCAGTGAGATACGATGTCATATTTAATGCCTATTTTACTAGTTTGTTGCACATTCTACTGCATTTTTGTTGTAGGTTATTGTTGCGTAGCAGACTTGTTGTCCAGGGATGACAGAGTGTTCGGCAGTGAAAATGATGGCTCATCACAACCATACGGTTGAATTTGGATTATGATCAATGAATGTAAAGAATATTTCGGTTACGATTATGATTTGACAAAGTCAAGTTTTCTATTTTGAGGGAATCTGTTGAAGTTATTGTTCTCTTTCAAAGAAAATCGATCCATGATTCCAGGAGAGAGTAGATCGACCCTAACAGCCAAGGGTGACATTAGATTTCTATATAAGGGGATCATTTTTATGTAAACAAGGTTGGTTGGCAAATTTGGTAAACGACTGCTATTGTATGTAATCTGAGTTTTTGACTGAAATTTAATGCAGAGGTCCTGTGACTTGATGAAAAGATTCTAGTTGTGATAGTTGCATGTATTATGTTCCTCTCTTTGCGTATGTGTTCCCTATTATCTTTATTTCATATCTTATACTTTCTATTTCAGAATGAATTTTTGAACCTGCGGATTTGCTGCACAATGCCCCTTGTTCGCGCCACTTAGACAAAACATTTTTCTTCTAAAGATAACTCTGAATTCATCCACAATGGTTCTCTTGACAAAACATTTTTCTCCTAAAGATAACTCTGAAGTCATTTATCTCTGTCATTTCCTCAAATCGACTCCATAGCCCAATTTTTACTTGTTTACACCAATATAAACAAAACCCATTATATCAAAGGTCTTAAATCTAGCCACTTCTTTCAAATCCATATCTCACACGGAGACCGTGCCATTTCTGAGAGAGACCTCTCCAGATCCGAAAGGCTAGTTTTGGGTCTCAAAGTTGGTTGAAAAATTTACCTTCGTCATTTGTTCATCACCCAAATCAATTTACGGAGTGCTAACAGATTCTACCATTTCAGACCCTTCGACTATTACACAACTTGTGTTGTATCCAATTCTAGACCAAGTTACTACCACCCTAAATCCGTCTTTAAGGGTGACTATAAATACTACTTCCTTACTATCCTATTGGGGATTGGAAGCACAAAAGGGTACCTCAGAGGGTGATAAGGAACAAAACCATCCTCTTGTGGATGGAGGTCCTAGGAAAACACTTGCGTGGTCGTAGGGCTTGGGTCAAGAGATATCCTTGATCGAAACTCGTAGTGCTAGAAAGAAGCATGGACTTCTTCCTTCGGTTGCTAAACAACAACCTACTACTTCACTTGATATGGGGGAACTTGGAGGAATGAAAGCCCTTGCTAGGGGTAAATCATGATCCTCCTCTCCCTTAACATCAGAGGGGTGGGAGGCCCCCTCAAGTTTCCTTCCATGCATAGATTGTTTCATAACACAAAGCCCTGTATTATTTTCCTTCAAGAGACTTTAGTGGCAGAAGAAAAGGCTAGGATGTTTATGAAATCTTTGTGTCCTAATTGGATGAACATTGTTGCTAGCTCTGTTGGGAATTCGAGTGGAATTATGGTGGCATGGGACCCAAATTTATTTGAATTAAAACCTTACTTGTGTGCTGGTGGGATCTTATTGACAGGTTCCTACATCCCCGATAAAAGAACCATATGTTTATTAAATGTTTATGGAACATGTACCGGGAATAGGCAGTTCTGGGAGAAGGTGGAAGCAACTAGATTGCTTGCTCAGTCCAATATTATATTAGTTGGGGATTTGAACTTCTCCTCGGGTTCTGATGAGGTGTGGGGGGATTCAGTCTTACCAGACCCTCTCGCAGACTATTTCAAAGATCTTTTTGCAAAGTATCAGTTGGTTGATATTCGACCTACAGAGGTGATGTCTACTTGGCACAATGGTCGAAGTGGGGAAGATGGGATTCACAAGATACTGGATAGGGTATTTGTATCTGATTCAATCCTTAATGAATCAGCCAGGTATCACACTTCTGACCATGCCCCAGTTTTGTTTCAATTGGATTATGGTTATAAGCCCATAGCATATCCTTTCAAATTCAATCTGGATTTATTGAAATAAGTGTCCTTTAATGCTCTATTTCGAGAAGTGTGGAATAATAAGGAACTATCAGAGGTGGCAGGTGCACAATACAGATTGACTAATAAGTTAAAAAATCAAAAACAAAGGGTGAAGGAGTGGACCACAATCAAAAAAGTTGTTGAGTTGAGTTCTTTTGAATCCATTGAAGCAGAGATTGCAAAACTTACAAAACATAGCATTGATATGGATTGTGTTATTGATCCGGGCCTGCTATAGCGGGAAAACCCCCCTATGGACTACACTAGGGTTCAACGTGCAGGTAGAGATAACCATCTAAAGTCTCCTACTTTTAACAACTACCCTAACAATACCACACATTCATGCATAAAATACAAATTATAAGGATCTAGTAACTCTACCTTAAACTCTGCGTCTGGTGTCGATCCTTTTGCGTTGAATTGCTCCTCGACTGCAAATATCCTCCCAAGGCCAACCTACATTCACTAGAAGACAAACAAGAAACTAAGAACATTCATATTATATATGAATTAGTGAGTTATATTTCATAATAAAATGTAAATCAAACATAAATATTGAACACATAATATGGCAGGACAGAAAAAGTACTTATTTATATTAATCTCACAAAGTCACTTACAATGAGATCGACGAATGCTCCTCGAACCTGGTTTGGGATCCTCTTCACCAAGCTCCAACTGCTTCCACGTATCTTTCTTCTCTTCATCTCTTTCTAGGGAATGGATTAGGCTTGCAATGGAGGAAAAAGGCAAGAATAGGGAATTTTGGCTCAAATAGACAAAACATTTTTCTTCTAAAGATAACTCTGAAGTCATTTATCTCTGTCATTTCCTCAAATCAACTCCATAGCCCAAGTTTTACTTGTTTGCACCAATATAAACAAAACCCTCTATATCAAAGGTCTTAAATCTAGCCACTGCTTTCAAAGCCATATCTCGCATGGAGACCGCGCCATTTCTGAGAGAGCCCTCTCTAGATCCGAAAGGCTAGTTTTGGGTCTCAAAGTTGGTTGAAAAAGTTACCTTTGTTGTTTGTTCATCATCCAAATCAGTTTACGGAGTGCTAATAGATTCTTCCATTTCAGACCCTTTGACTACTACACAACTTGTGTCGTATCCAATCCTGGACCAAGTTACTACCACCCTGAATCCGTCTTTAAGGGCGACTATAAATACTACTCCCTTACTATCCTATTGGGGATTGGAAGCACAAAAGGGTACCTCGGAGGGTGAAAAGGAACAAAACCATCCTTCTATGGATGGAGGTCCTGGGAAAACACTTGCGTGGTCAATGGGCTTGGGTCAAGAGATATCCCTGTCAAAACTCGTAGTGCTAGAAAGAAGCATGGACTTCTTCCTTCAGTTGTTGAACAACAACCTGCTACTTCACTTGATATGGGGACACTTGGAGGACTGAAATCCCTTGCTAGGGGTAAATCATGATGCTCCTCTCCCTGAACATCATAGGGGTGGGAGGCCCCCTCAAGTTTTCTTCCATGCATAGATTGTTTCATAACACAAAGCCTTGTATTATTTTCCTTCAAGAGACTTTAGTGGCAGAAGAAAAGGCTATAATGTTTATGAACTCTTTGTGTCCTAATTGGATGAACATTGTTGTTAGATCTGTTGGGAGGTTGAGTGGAATTATGGTGGTGTGGGACCCAAATGTATTTGAATTAAAACCTTACCTATGTGCTGGTGGGATCTTATTGAGAGGTTCCTACATCCCCGATAAAAGAACCATATGTTTATTAAATGTTTATGGAACATGTATCGGGCACAGACAGTTCTGGGAGCAGGTGGAAGAAACTAGATTTCTTTCTCGGTCCAATATTATATTAGCTGGAGATTTGAACTTCTCCTCGGGTTATGATGAGGTGTGGGGGGATTCAATCTTACCGGACCCTCTCGCAGCCTATTTCAAAGATCTTTTTGCAAAGTATCAGTTGGTTGATATTCGACCTGCAGAGGTGATGTCTACTTGGCACAATGGTCGAAGTGGGGAAGATGGCATTCACAACATACTGGATATGGTATTTGTATCTGATTCAATCCTTAATGAATCAGCCAGGTATCACACTTATGACCATGCCCTAGTTTTGTTTCAATTGGATTATGGTTATAAGCCCATATCATATCCTTTCAAATTCAATCCGGATTTATTGAAATAAGTGTCCTTTGATTCTCTGTTTCAGGAAGTGTGGAATAATAAGGAACTATCAGAGGTGGCAGATGCACAATACAGATTGACTAATAAGTTAAAAAATCTAAAATGAAGGGTGAAGGAGTGGACCACGATCAAAAAATTTGTTGAGTTGAGTTCTTTTGAATCCATTGAAGTGGAGATTGCAAAACTTACAAAACATAGCATTGATATGGATTATGTTATTGATTCGGGCCTGCTATAGCGGGAAAACCCCCCTATGGACTACACTAGGGTTCAACGTGTAGGTAGAGATAACCATCTAAAGTCTCCTACTCTTAACAACTACCCTAACAATACCACACATTCATGCATAAAATACAAATTATAAGGATCGAGTAACTCTACCTTAAACTCTGCGTCCGGTGTCAATCCTTTTGCGTTCAATTGCTCCTCGAATGCAAATATCCTCCCAAGGCCAACTTGCATTCACCAAAAGACAAACAAGAAACTATAAACATGCATATTATATATGAATTAGTGAGTTATATTTCATAATAAAATGTAAATCAAACATAAATATTGAACACATAATATGGCAGGACAGAAAAAGTACTTATTTATATTAATCTCACAAAGTCACTTACAATGAGATCGACGAATTCTCCTTAAACCTGGTTTGGGATCCTCTTCACCAAGCTCCAACTGCTTCCATGTATCTTTCTTCTCTTCATCTCTCTCTAGGGAATGGATTAGGCTTGCAATGAAGGAAAAAGGCAAGAATAGGGAATTCTGGCTCAAATAGACAAAACATTTTTCTTCTAAAGATAACTCTGAAGTCATTTATCTCTGTTATTTCCTCAAATTGACTCCATAGCCCAAGTTTTACTTGTTTGCGCCAATATAAACAAAACCCATTATATCAAAGTTCTTAAATCTAGCCACTGCTTTCAAAGCCATATCTCGCACGGAGACCGCGCCATTTCTAAGAGAGCCCTCTTCAGATCTGAAAGGCTAGTTTTGGGTCTCAAAGTTGGTTGAAAAAGTTACCTTTGTCATCTTTTCATCACCCAAATCGATTTACAGAGTGCTAACAGATTCTACCATTTCGGACCCTTCGACTACAACACAACTTGTGTCGTATCCAATCCTGGACCAAGTTACTACCACCCTGAATCTGTCTTTAAGGGCGACTATAAATACTACTCCCTTACTATCCTATTGGGGATTGGAAGCACAAAAGGGTGCCTCGGAGGGTGACAAGGAACAAAACCATCCTTCTGTGGATGGAGGTCCTGGGAAAACACTTGCGTGGTCGCAGGGCTTGGGTCAAGAGATATCCCCGATCAAAACTCGTAGTGCTAGAAAGAAGCATGGACTTCTTCCTTCAGTTGATGAACAACAACCTGTTACTTCACTTGATATGGGGGCACTTGGAGGAATGAAATCCCTTGCTAGGGGTAAATCATGACCCTCCTCTCCCTAAACATCAGAGGGGTGGGATGCCCCCTCAAGTTTCCTTCCATGCGTAGATTGTTTCATAACACAAAGCCCTGTATTATTTTCCTTCAAGAGACTTTAGTGGCAAAAGAAAAGGCTAGGATGTTTATGAACTCTTTGTGTCCTAATTGGATGAACATTTTTGTTAGCTCTGTTGGGAAGTCGAGTGGAATTATGGTGGCATGGGACCCAAATGTATTTGAATTAAAACCTTACCTGTGTGCTGGTGGGATCTTATTGACAGGTTCCTACATCCTCGATAAAAGAACCATATGCTTATTAAATGTTTATGGAACGTGTACTGGGCACAGGTAGTTCTTGGATCAAGTGGAAGCGACTAGATTTCTTGCTCAGTCCAATATTATATTAGCTAGGGATTTGAACTTCTCATCGGGTTTTGATGAGGTGTGGGGGGAGTCAGTCTTACCAGACCCTCTCGCAGCCTATTTCAAATATCTTTTTGCAAAGTATCAGTTGGTTGATATTCGACCTGCAGAGGTGATGTCTACTTGACACAATGGTCGAAGTGGGGAAGATGGGATTCACAAGATACTGGATAGGGTATTTGTATCTGATTCAATCCTTAATGAATCAGCCAGGTATCACACTTCTGACCATGCCCCAATTTTGTTTCAATTGGATTATGGTTATAAGCCCATAGCATATCCTTTCAAATTCAATCCGGATTTATTGAAATAAGTGTCCTTTGATGCTCTATTTCGGGAAGTGTAGAATAATAAGGAACTATCATAGGTGGAAGGTGCACAATACAGATTGACTAATAAGTTAAAAAATCTAAAACGAAGGGTGAAGGAGTGGACCATGATCAAAAAAGTTGTTGAGGTGAGTTCTTTTGAATCCATTGAAGCGGAGATTGCAAAACTTACAAAACATAGTATTGATATGTGTCAGGCCGCTAAATTGTAGCTTTTAAGTGTCCTGAATCACTAAATTTTCAAACCAGGGTTGGTATACTTCGAGCTGATACACAGTATGTGCAGGCAAGTGTCTAGTCTTTATTTGAATGCTATTCTAAAAATGAAACATGCATCTATTCTGAAAACTTGAAATCTGATGATTAATTCAAAGCTGAGCATTTCCTACGAAATCATAAACAGAAGCAAGACAGTCTAGTACTCAAAGGCTAAGATTGCTATTTCTATTCAAAGCACAGTTCTACAAAATCATTCTAACTCTGTGTTTAACCATCTACCATCAACACTATTATTTAACTCATGACACACAGAGTACTATCATTCTGGTCATCCAAAACAAAGCTA
>JASDQU010206266.1:9703-20084 GCA_032191745.1 Picea mariana
TTTGGAAAATTTGAATTTTTTTTTTTAATCAAAATATAATCGCTACAAAATTCACCTAAGTAATGATTTCAAGGTTTTATAAATACTTGGGTTTCACCCTCTAATGCATCACCTAAAATGCTCTCATGCTTACCCTAGATGCAACTACATCTTCAAACATCTCAGCATTCTTTGGAATAGGCACGTCAAGCTCATGTAGAACTTTTCTCATATCAATCTTCCTACTCCATGGTGGCCACCTTCACTCACTATAGATGTTGTTATGTGACTGAACTTGCACAGAGAATTGAGGAGTAAAACTCGAAGTATAAAACTTAGAATTATTTACTATCTTACGAGAATAAAAAATAGCAAACCTTTAGTTCTATGTTCATAAGCAGATTCACCAAACTTAGAATTTGCCAATACAGAAAGTGAAGAGAATGGGCACAACACAGAAAAATGTATCGTGTATATTGCTCTAACTCGTTGACATGATTAGGATATATATACATGGTTTTTCTTGAAATATAGCAAAAGCATACTATACAATCCGACATGGAAGGAGGTCACACTTGTTGATGTATAAGTTTCCTTAGGATAGGTAGGACATGTCATCCTTCTTGGTTGTTTATGGATAATCACCATGTGCTTCTTTGAATTATCACTGGAGTGGGTAAATTTCCCATCCATCTACTTGTCTCATTACTTCATGAGAGAGTTATCCATCTACCTTCATCGATGTTGTCTCCTCTCAGCCTATTATAAATAGAGGAGCTCTTCAATGTAATAAGCAAGCAGATCAATAAGATCAATGTCTCTTATTGTAAAAGGTTGTTGGCTTTTGTAGTTGTTTCCTTGTGCCTGTGATATTGTCTTTTCTCAATATCTACATGGTATCAGAGCTAAATTGCAAACCCCTTCTCATTTTTTCTGAGAGTTGCAGTAAGCCATCGGTGGTCTTCTAGTGTGGATGCTCCACGAAGTTAAAGTCTGAGTTTTTTTTCTCTCTACTTATTGTTGATGGACGTTGGTTTCTTTTTATTGATGGAACCTGCTTTCTAGTAGGTCAGCAACCAAAGGCAAAACCCTCCACAAATGGTCCATCACTCACCCAACTCATCTGGAAATGCGCCAAGGACGCACCCTTGGTGAAAATCTATCGGCAAAGTGCCCTGCTCGCTCATCTCGACCAACAACTCGCCCAGACAATCCTGCCACACACGTAGCTCACCCAGCTAGTCCAGCTACTCACCTAGCTCACCCACACAGGCCCCTTCTAAAAATCCTTGCTCCATTGGAAGACAATCTTAGCAACAAAAAAATCAACAATCTCAGGAGCAGCGAAATTGCCCAGCTTGAGAAGCGAATCGCCCAGCAACGCGCCATCCATAATAAGCTCTCCCTCTTTGTGTGATCTCTTTCTATAGTTGTCTAGTATATTTGGACAAGATGTAAAACGATTTATTCTCCCTTCAATAAAGATTATGGCAAGAAATAGAATTCTATTGCAGTCCTTTTATTATCTTCATTCCCCACGGTTGCTTGGAGAAACTAGGTTCTATAGAAGGATCACATGGTAAATTTGCAAGCATTGGTAGTGAGAGAGATACTAGAGAGCGCTTGCCTAATGTCCACCCAAATCGCCATGCCCTTCCTTGAGTTGTCATAGGGTGCGTGGGAAATCTTATTGTGGAGTGTGTTGGTGTCATTGTCCAACACGCTAGCACGCCCAGCTTGTCCTGCAAAGATCAAATTCATCTGGTCTCTCTGGTGGGTGCTATCCACAAATTTCGAGAGAAAATTGAAGGAGCAACAAAGTGCTAAGCTTGTCTAGCTCATCCAGCGGGTGGGCTTTAAGGTCATGGGTTTATTCTAATCCGATTTTCTTTGCAATTGTTTTTTTAGCATTTAAAAATCTAGTGTCAATCCTTTCACTACGGGAAAAATAGCGGTATTTTTCCTTGTTTATCAACTAAAGAGATAGTCGTCTTTGTGCGTGGATATTTTTTCTGAACCTGACAACATTTAAAATTGCCCCTATCCAAATATTATTAATCTGTATATTGTAAATATTTTTAGAGCTCTTTGTTTGGAGCCTAGGTTTTCATTCTCTTTTGAGATAATACACCTATATATCAGGTGTTTTATTGTACTCTTTATTGTAAATGGCAGAGTTAAGGATTTTTGAACTCCTAACTCCCCATAACTATCACACATGGAAACTTAAAATGAAACAGTTGCTGCAATCAAAAGGGCTCTGGCAGATGTTGGTCGAGGCTCAACCTGTGTTCACCAAAGAAATCGAGAGGTTCTCCTATCAAAATAAACTTGATGAAGCCATGGGCCTCATCGGTTTGCATGTGTCAGATAGCTTGTTGTTCCACATAGTTGATTGTAAAACTCCTAAAGCAAGTTGGGACAAGTTGGAATCCTTATTTGGAAAAATCAATGAATTTCGAGCCCTACAATTGGAAGCGGAGTTGTCATCACTGGTACCGAATGAGCATGCATCCGTTGAAGACTATCTTACCAAATTCAGGTTACTAGTGGCTCAGCTAAAAGGGTGAGGAAAAACTAAATCAGATGAAGAGTGCATCTTCTTGATTTTATCCAAGCTAAAAGGTCCTTATCAGGTATTTTCTTCTGCATTTTATTCTACTATGGATGCACTAGGAAGTGAGTTTAAAATGCCTTCCTTTGAGATTTTCTTTGAGTGTCTTACTAGAGAACAATCTAAGCTTACTCAATTAGATGATCTTTCTGGCTCTAATAATAAGGCTCTTGTCGCTCATACCTCCAAAACTAAGCACAAGACTGGGTATAAGCAGAAGAAAGATTCTACTCTAGCTAGTGAGTTTACCTCTAAGCCTCAGCAGAAAACAAAACCTTTTTCTCCATCTTCCAAGTCTGGGGAGTCTTCTTCCAAGACAAAGAAGAAAAATTCAAATGACACCTATATTTTTTGTGGCGGACTTGGACATGTAGAATCTAAGTGTTGGTTAAAACTTAAATCTTTGAATGAAGCCATGAAGAAACATAAGATTTCAGTACCAAAACCTTCTTCTACTAGTAAAGGACATGCTTTGTCAGCTCAATCTTTGTATGCATCTTCAGATAGTTGGATACTTGATTATGGTGCTTCACACCACATGACTCATTCTCATAAGTTGTTGGCTTCTACATTTGAATGTAGAATTTCACAGATTGCAGTTGGAGACTCTACACAGCTGGATGTTCATGGCTCCGGCATAGTGTAGTTAGATAAAGGGTGTATTAATGATGTTCTTCTTGTTTTTGAAATCTCTACAAATCTTCTCTCTATATATCAGATTTTTCATTCTGGTAATGGAAAACAGTAGAGTTTTCTCCTAATGATGTAATCATTCGAGAACTAAAAAATCCAAACATTTTGTTGCATCTGGGAAAGTAGATCATAGTTCTCGACTGTATAAGTTTGCTTCTTTGAGTCTTCCTTAGGTTCCTCTTTCATTGCACATGTTGATGCTTTGAGTAAGCTTTGGCATGAAACATTTGGACATCTCAACTACAGATATTTGCAGCAATTGAGCACCCAAAAATTGGTGCTTGGTCTTCCTAAATTTTCTTGTACTGATGGAGTTTGTCCAGGTTGTGTCCTTGGAAAACAACATCAAGATCCTTTTCCTAAAGGAAAAGCATGGCGTGCAACAACACCTCTTGAGTTGGTACATAGAGATCTCATGTCATTTCCAACTCACTCATTTTCAGGGGCTAAGTATGCACTCACCTTCATTGATGACTTCTCACGTCGCTCTTGGGTGTACTTTCTTAAGTACAAGAGTGAGGTCCTTGCTACTTTTAAGAACTTCAAGGCTTTTGTTGAGAAGCAGTCATCTCTTTCTATCAAGAAACTACGCACAAATAATGGGGGGGAGTATGTCAATCAATGATTCACATATTTTTGTAGAGAACATGGCATTCAACATTAGCACACTGTTCCCTACAACCCTCAGAAAAATGGTGTTGCTGAAAGAAAGAAAAAAACACTAAAATAAATGGTAAACTGTATGATTCAGTCCAAGAACATGGCACCTTCCTTTTTGTCTGAAGCGGTAAACTATGCAAACTACATTCAAAATAGGATGCCTCATTGGGAAGTACTACATAAGACTCCAGAGGAAGCTTGGAGCCATGTTAAGCCTAATGTCTCTTCTTTTAGAGTATTTGGAAGTCCAGCATGGGCCTTAATACCAGTTGAAAAACACAAAGCTATGGAGAAGAAAAACCAACCATTGATATTCGTTGGTTATTGTGAGGACATAAATGCATATAGGTTATTTGAACCTATTACTAAAGAAGTCTTTTTTTGACGAGTTATCCGTTTTGATGAAGGTTTCGACCCCACATAAAATCCTTCTCCATCTTCAGATTGTCGTGTAGATAATTGTGTTGAACATATTGAAAAATTTTCTTTAGAAGATGACAATGAACCTTTTGAATTTCAACATCAACCAGTAGAAAATCTACCACCTGCAGAAATGGGGCATGAGCATCCCGAACATGAACAAATTTATCCTGAACATGAACAAATTGATCAATAACATGATCAACTTGATCAAGAACTGCATCTTAGGAGGAGCTTTCATGAGAGAAAGAGGCCTGACAGGTATGGCTATGAGCCAACTGATTTCAGCTATTCAGCCTCAGCCTCTTCCCCTATTCAATCACAAACAATAAGTGTCTCCTTCTTGAGTCATACTATCTCAAATGATCCACAACAATTTTCTGACATTGTTGGCATGCCTGAGTGGGATGCTTCCATGACAGAGGAGTATTCTTCATTGATGAAGAATCACACATGGGATCTCATCTCTCTTCCAAAGGGATGAAAGCTAGTTCACTGTAAATAAATATATAGAACCAAATATGTAGCAGATGGCTCTATTGACAAGCATAAGCCACATCTTGTGGCCATTGGATTTTCACAAGTTGAAGGGATTGATTACTCTAAGACCTTTGCCCATGTTGCCAAGATGAATTCTATACACCTTGTGCTTTCACTTGCTACTTCTCAAGGATGGTCAGTCTACCAGATGGATGTAAAGAGTGCTTTTCTACATCATGACTTAGATGAGAAAATCTACATGGAGCAGTCCCCTGGTTTTGTGCATGATTCTTCTATTGTTTGTAGGCTACGACGTTCTCTTTATGGTCTCAAACAAGCTCCTCGAGCTTGGTATGAGAAGATGGATAGTTTTATGATTTCTTCTAGTTTTGATCGTTTTCATTATGATCCTATAGTTTACACTTAGAAGCAGGGTATTGATCTCTTGATTTTGGTTCTGTATGTGGATGATTTAATTCTCAAAGAGAGTTATTCATCTATGATTCAGAGTATTCAACAAGCATTGATGGGACAATTTGATATGATATATCTGGGGCTTCTGCATTATTTTATTGGTCTTCAGGTTCTTCAGTCTCGGTGAGCTAGGGTTCTGTTGATGGGTCTCAAATCCCTAGTTTAATAGTAGGAACCAAACCCGCCACTAAGGCCCAATTAGACTCTGCAACGTTTGGGATGGAATGGTTCTCCAGATCTTGCGATCCGGCCAATTAATCGATGGGCTTTAATGTTTCCTTGTGAAGGCAATTCTATACCACAGACCTAGTACTAATACGTTAACCATGTGAGCATCCAATTACTATCTGAGATTACTAATTACCAGAAAGAAAACACATATTTGATAAGATAACGGTAAGAAAAGTAATTCATCTACCATAATCATTTATCACATAATCACACAATGATTCATCATCTTCATCATTAAAGAAAAGAACAGCAAAGCATTGCACCAGATAACTTGAAAATAAATTGGACAACTCTTACTTGTTACTTCTATTCACGAAACGAGATAGGAAATAGTTCTTCTCTACGTCCATTCAAACATGCATTTGATGAAAATAACTTTGTCTTTGGTCCAGAAGGACTTCTCAATTCATAGCAGCTTAAAAATAATTCTTAACAACCAGAAAGAAAGAGTTCTTGCAACAACCATCGATCCCTTGCTAATTGGTTGATGTCTTTATTTATAATATAAATTTTAACTGAAATTAACTGCTATGTGCAGTTTAAGAAAAACAAAATTCGCCATGTGGCATCCTATACTAACAGTTTCTTTAACAGTCAGCCCGAGATATCTCTTGAAAAGGATGATTTCTCTCGTGCTCAAACCAACTGACAAACAGAGCTTTACAAGTTTGGGCCCATGGAAATTTGTGTTGTTCCATCGGAGCCGCATATATTCCTCTGATGTCCATCGCATGTGTCCGGTACTTTACTAGACTAGAATTCAACTGTTGTATCATGGTTCGATTTCTGATTGGATGCTCTGCGAATCATCACACTTGCCCTAGCCTTGCGTCGGTCATCTTTGCGATCTCTTTGGTCCATAACGAATCTTGTTTCGCATGCGACTCAACTACGTCGCTTAGGTCAACGAAGTTGTTGGGGGTGCCGAAATTGGGGAGTATGATATCCTCCATTACTTTGTTGATTTTGCTTCGACGTTTCTTTCAAGTTCCTCAGTGAGGTCACAGAGCAAACTTTGTTTGGTAGTTGGGAGGATCTTTCCTGCAATCGGGATTGAGGTAGTTTACAAATTACTTATCAGGCAACGCATAGTAAGATGCAAACATAAATAGAATAAACCGATGCATACCTATAGAGCTCGTTAGTCTCGATCGTTTAATACTTACATGATCCCAATTGTCCTTTTGAATGAACTGTGATGTCCTTGTCCACATCGCCTCTCCTCTTCAGTTTGAATGAGTTACATCCGTGCGCCATAGCATGGCAAGTCAAGTATGGAAGATAGGAGCGTTGAAACCGTCACAGTGGCCGATTGACCCTTGGGGTTGGGAAAGGATGCCAGAGCCGAACATGTGTCGAAAGTGTGCATACGTTCTTGAAAGGTCAGATACCATAATAAGTAAGTCGTTAAATGCCCCAGGTCGAGGCAAGTTGTTCCTCCGGAAGACATATCAATAAGTGTTTTAACTATCATTCGCTAATAATGAAAGTTGTGGAGATTAAAGAGATTGGACTGATCGTACTATATATTCCCTGCAACTTCAATCGACAACGTTTCATGTGTTCTGGATTGCATCCGTCGAGTAGCTGTGACGCGTTAAATATTCAAGACATCCTGTCATGAGGAATGAGTGTTTTTATTTGGCACATTCTATTTTGATTCCTCATTCTACTATAAATTCTAGAGGCTTTGTGGGGATTTTACGCATCAGCTAAGTTCATTCATCGGTAGAGTTGGTCTTGCGAGCTCAATTCTAGAAAAACTATGTGTTGTGGTCTTTTATTCATTCGTGGACGTCTAAGCTAATACATTGTTGCATTATGGGATCCCCTTTAAAGAAGGGACGAGGTTTTCTAGGTAGCTGGAGCACCAGGTCTGAACCCCAATGTGCCTAGGACTCTTTCTTATTGGTATCGAGTGTCCCTGAAGCTTTAATAGGAGGTACCTACTTTTTCTCGGAAATAATGTCAACATCTCAAGCAAAGGTGGGAGTAGAGAAAAATATGTCTGAAGGACATATGTTGGAGGTCGTGTCATCTAAAAAGAAGATACTGTGGAGGAGGGGAAGGCCTAGAAAAAATAAGGAAATAGGAGGAGAAATCCATCCCCTCAACTAAGCTGAGTGCACACCCAACCACTGAGGAGTTTAAAATGCACACTACTTGGCCAGAGCCTATCGGGATTACCAGTCGAGGAAGCGGGAGAAGAAAGGGAAGGTAAAAGACATCGGGTTCTTCCATTGGGACTCCCATATAGCAGCTAGAGCGGGCCCAACTCGCCATAAACGAACTTTATCAAGAAAATAGAGAATTGCAGAGTTAGTTGGCGACGAAGAACTAGGAGGTATTGGTACAACAGGGTCGCGAAGGAAGCACAAATTGACTCAAGAGACAGCTTCGAGAAGCACAAGATATGATTGTGCAGCTGCGTGAAGCGTAGAGAATGACAGGGAAAGAAAAATGAGAACACTACAAGGCACGAGGAGTAGTTCGGGAGAAGGTCCGTGTGCAGGAGATACATGATGGCGAACTCTTTTTTTGCACTCTTCGAAGTGAAGTTATATAGCTTTCTCTATTTGTTGTGAGTTATTTCACTTTCTCAAGGCATTGATGGTGTTTATTTGCATGTGACTTGAGCTTGGCAGGAGCCTTAATATATGATATTTTGAAAATGTTTTGCAGTTGAAAGTATCGTGTTCCCTCTTTGTATGTAAATCTACCGCATTTTCTTTTTATCTAGGATTCTTGTAAATCATGTGATTTTATAATGTTCGTTGTTCTGAGTTGCTTGGTAAGTTCATTGATATTTTCCTTTAGAAACTTCTAATGCCGATTGATGCTGACGTGGCGGTACTGACTCGAGGTTGTTAAAATAAAATCTAGAACTCGGCTTGTGGGTAAGGATTGCACTTTGGCTTCATTCAAGTTGAATGCACCAAAAGAGATAGATATTGTGACTATCGATGTCGGGATGGCATCGAGGATCGGCGTTCAAAAGTAAAATTAATGTATAATTTTCTTCGTGGATTATTATCTTCGTAAACTCTCAACGCCAAAAATATTACGGATGTTGGCGATCGGTGATGTTACCTTTACCTCGCGCGGCGCTTATTCTTTTAATCTCATGCCGATGCCAAATGGATCGGTCATCAATGATATCTTTATTAAATCTTATTCGCGGAGATGAAGAACCTCTTTCTATCGACGCCGGTGAAATTTGGCGCTCGACTATTTTGGTCTTCTCAAGCGATTTTCGTCATCTTTAAATTTTTTCCGATGCCGAGTTTCCTAAGTGTGTTGGGGAAAAAATTAGACTATCGATTCCTTAAGTAAATGTTATTCCCTTTTTAAAGTTAAGGTTATTTTCACATGCTCAAGCAGACTTTAAATGACTCAACATGAAAACATAATGATAAACGCAGGCAACCGTTTCATACTGAAGCACAATCAGACAATGAAAAAGATCAAGTGGTACCCAAAAAAGTGAAAATTTGACATAGACCTTTTTAGGGTGTGTTGAGTGCTCTACAAATGGTGATTCACTAGACGAAAGAAGAATCTTTGTTCCTTCTCCAAGGTCGGCTGATATGGAAGCTGATGGAGAACCTTGACTAGTTTGACAATCAGAACCTTTTTACCTTTGCATTTGAAGTTCTTCGGTTGATGCTTTCAGGTCTGCTCGTGGGGTTTTAACACTTTTCCTCCTTCATTTCCTTTGACCCTGACTCAGACCCCCTTTTTATGAAATTTTAGCAAAGCACTCATCGGCATAAAGCCTTCAATTACCATTACTCACTTGCTTCGGCGTTGCTCCGCTACCAGTGAGCGTCCATATCCCTAGTAGAGTCACCCCGACATCACAGACCTTGCTCCGCTACCAGCGAGCATCCATAACCTTGGCGGAGATATTTGCATACCCTCTTCTTCTTTTTTCACTCTTTTGATAATACCGGTTTATTTCAGCATGACATCCTAAGCGAGCGGGAGAGGATGTTGTATGTTTATTTCGCAAGGTGAGATGATCCAAGTGGATCATTTGCTAGCTTTGTTTTTCTGGGTGTATGTAGTCCTTTCTATATTTCCTTCTTTCCCTTAAGTTCTTACCAAACCACCTAGCAGACACTTCTGACATTCCTCTGGAGTTCTTCATTTGGTGAGGTTTAGATAGAGGATTCTTCAGAGTGACCACAGATCCTCCTATGCTTCTTGTGTTTGACCAATGAGTTAGGAAAAGAGTTAACTATGTCGCATGATTTGAGGTCGACCATTGTCTTTCTAAACACAACCTTCAAAGGTGAGAAAAACAAAACCGTAAAATAAGATAAAGCAAAATCGCAAAGATCTAACCAGAACCAAAATCATAAAAACAACATACAAACAAAAGAGATTATTATTATTACTTTTTTTTTTAAATTTCTTATTGGAAATATTGTTTTAGGGCATGGCCATTTACTGGAAGGGCGTCAGTTTCCCCCCTTAGATTCTACAACCGATAAGTGCCTGCCCCAATCTTTTCAGCCACTTGGAAAGGTCCAAGCCACATATTTTGAAACTTAAAATGCTTCCCTTTCAGTTCATTTGCTTTGTCCCACTCATGGATGATTTTAGGGGCTAAATTTCTCTCATGGGCTAATTTTCCATGGTTTTTCCAAAAGCAAGATTCGCTATTTTAAAAATGATTCGCCCAAATTCTATAGGATAAAATTATTTTACCTTAAAAATCGCCAAAATTTTATAAAAACTATATAAAATCCTTAGAAATTTGAATATTTTTACAAAAATATCGCCAAACATTTATAGTTGGCATATGAAGGATTAGTAAGATTCGCC
>JASDQU010206267.1:0-10448 GCA_032191745.1 Picea mariana
AGTTTTTGTGCAAGAGAGAAGTTTTGGGAAAAAGAGCCCCACACTCATTCACCCCCCCTCTAAGTGTGGTAGGTGTGTCCAACATGCCCATAAATCATTCTTTAGAATTGAATCATACTCTTCTATCATTGCATCTTTCCACACTTTATGTTTGGAGGCTTCTTCAAAAGTTCAAGGTTCTAAGTCAATCACAAGATTCAATTGGGCTATTAGGCCAAAGTACTTATCTGGTTTCTTGCTTTCTCTGAAGGTGCCTTTAGGTGCTGCATGTTTTTCTGCTTCTTTTAGAATTTTTTGACACTAGGTTGGTTTCCTTTTAATAGGAAGTTTCTCTAAGGGAAACTCAATAGTATCCCTTAAGAGATCCACTGAAGTCTCTAAGGTCTCCTCTCTCTACACATCTGGAAGAGGTGAATCTGAAGGTTCTAGAGATGGAACTTCATGCTCCTCTGTATCACATGAAAGTTATATGGAATGACCAAAAGTTGCTTCTTCATGAAAATTCATGTCTCTATTGACCTCAATGAACTTTTAACCTGGGACATAAATTCTGTAAGCCTTTGAGATTCCACTGTATCCCACAAAAGTTCCTTTCTTTCCGAAGGGCTCTAACTTAATCCTCTTTTCTTTTGGGATATGAATATAGATTGGACTGCCAAAGATTCTCAAATGATCAACTGAGGGATTTATACCGGTGAAAACTTCTTCTGGAGTTTTCTCTTCAAGGGCTTTATGAGGACACTTGTTCTGAATGTAGACTGTAGTGCTTGCAGCTTCGGCCCGAAGAAATAAAGGTAGATTCTAATCATACATTGTGGCTCTGGTAGCTTCACAACTCCTTATGTTCTTTCTTTCTACAACCCCATTTTGTTTGGGATTATAAGGCATACTTAGCTCCCTCTTAATCCTGGAAGCCCGACAAAGTTCATCATACTTGTAGGAGTCAAATTATTTTCCATTGTCCATTCCGAAAACACAGATGTGTCTACCTGTCTGATTCTCAACAAGATTCTTGAAATCTTGAAATTTGTTGAAAGATTCATATTTAGTCTTCAAAAAATAAATTCATGTTTTGCGATAACAATCATCAATAAAAATGATATAGTAAAGACAACCATTCATAGACGGAGTTTTCATGGGTCCACAAATATCAGAGTGAATAAAATATAAAATGCCATTAGTTTTTCTATTGCTGTGAGGGTAAGTTATCTTTGTATTCTTACCGAGAGCACAACCTCTACAAACACTATCATGCTCAAATGAAAACACCGGCATACATGTTACCATCTTTTGCAAACCTGGGAGTGCGTTGTAGTTGAGATGTCCAAGCCTTATGTGCCAGAGCTCGCAGGGGTTTATCATCTCATGAACTAACGCTTGAACAACTTGACCTGTGATTTTGTAGAGTCCACTCTCATGAGTTCCGATATTCATGGAAGAGCTCAAATATCCATTTGAGGGCCACATGAGAGCCTTCCCTTTGGTAAAGGATATTGAGTATCGTTTGCTTTCTAACACTGCAACTGAGATGAGATTTTTCTTTAATCTAGGAACATAAAGAATTTCATCAATATGAAATGCATTGCCTGATTGAAGCTTAAATGAAGCAGATCCAAACCCTTTTATGTCATATGTGTCATCATCACCCAGTTCTACCTTTACATTGAACTTCTTATCCCAATAGTTTACAATATTTTGTTTGAAGCCTGTCATGTGTTTGGAGGCCCCGTTGTCCATTAACCAAACATCCTTTGACTTGGTTATAGTGCCAGAGAGGGCTGAAATGAGATAATATTCTTGGTGTTGTTCTTGTTCTTTGGTTTCAACCCTGGTTCTTCTTCTTTGAGGTTCCTTTTGAGGCTTTGATTCTTCAGTGGAAACTAAGGCATGGAACCTACCTTTTCTTCTCTGATGTGAGAGAGGGTTCCTGCAGTCTTTTTCATAATGTCCTAGCTTATTACAGTTAAATGATCTTACTTTAGATAAATGAGGATGAAGATGAGATAGCTTACCTTGTGGTTTCTTACCTTTGTCTTTGAGCTAAGGAAACTTCTTCCATCTCTTGGCTTTAGTTGAAAGGGCATGATCTGTTACAGTTGAGTGCTCATTTCTACTTTTGAGTCTTCCTTCTTCTAAGAAATCATGCCATAATCTCTCGAAGTTAGGTTGAGCTTCTCTTTCGTTGACCGAAGCGATAAAGATTCCCCATGACTCGGGGATTCCATCAATTGTATTTTGTACAAGGTCATCATCATACACAACAACTTCTATTGTTGTAAGTTGATCTCTGGTTTGAGCAATCTTGGAGAAGAAAACAATGATGGTTTCATCCTTTCCCATCCTTAATGTACACAGTTTTTTCTTCAATATTCTCTTATGGGTTGGAGCCTTCTTTTCATAGAGATTTGTTAGGGCATCAAAGCATTCTTTGGCAGTCCTTAAATGACCAATGAGGGGCATCATGTTGTCCTTAACTGAGTAAAAAATGACTATTTTAGCTTTGTCATGTCTCTTCCTGTATGTTGCCCTGCCAGTATTTGAAGTGGGTTCTTCTATTACCCTGGTAACCAGCTCATCCAAGTCACCCTCTTCTAGTATGTTGAGTACCCTAGACTTCCAAGCATTGAATTTGGATGCCTCTTCAAGACTATATTATGCTTTGACTAAAGATGATGTCATGTTGAGTTTTGGATCAGATTATTCAAAACAAACCCTAAGAAGTGGATCTACGTAGGCTCAAGTTTGCAATTCTTGAGCTCTTTTCACGCCCTAAGCACTAATAGCATGTTAGATTTAGGGAAAAATAGAGAAAACAATTATGATTTTAAATTTTGTTCACTAGATCGGCACATTTAAGAAAAAACGTAAACAGATCTGAATTAAATTCTGAACATAAATAAAAAAAAAATCAGAGCAAAAACAAAATTTAGCTTACCTCCTGGAAAAAGAATAATGTACCTGTCACATGTGTGGATGTAGACCTATTTAATATTCTCAAAAAAATAGTTTAAGGTTCATGGATCAAACCTCTAGGGTTTGATCTCTATCATATGGAATGAAGGATAGTTTGCCAAGGGATAGACCACAAAAAAAGGTTGTATAAGGATGTTGTCCACAACTGAGACTGTAGGACTTCAGTAGCAACAAATACTTCACAAGTTGAGACAGCAAAACACCACAATAGGAACAACAAATCCTCCATAGATGAAAGAACAATACCCTCCATAACAGGGACAACAAATACCTCTACAAAAAACAAGACAACACATGAATCAGCTTTCACAAGAGGGATAACAAGTGGAAAACACCCAAAGAAAACCTCGGTAAGAAGAAAAACCCCACAGGAAGCTTGAACACAGTTAACAACAGCCAATAGGAGAGGTCGTGGCACCTTCCCTTTAGGTATGTGGCTCTCTTAAACTGAAATGGCAGCCAAGAAGAGAGGTCGTGGCACATTCCCTCAGGTATGTGACTCTCTTAAGCAGACCAATAGCTAAGGGAGCAAGTTTGAGTAGTCTAGAGGAGGTCTGGCCCTCATCACCAGCAAACGAAAATTCCAAAGGTAGCTTCCAGCCAAATCGATGTCCAAGTAAACCTCAGATCTGAAAAAAATAGTCCAAAGAAGGGGTCGCACCATCACCAAGAGAGAGCAACTGAGGTAGCCACAACATAGGAGAGTGAGGAGTGAGTGAGTGTGTAGAAATGCTAGAGGGTAGGGTTCCTTTTATAGCTAGGGAGAGGGGTTAGGGATAATATAAAAAATAATTAAATAATGATAATTTAATTAATATAAATATTAATTAAATGTCAATTAAATTAAAGTAAATTATAAAAACCCCACCACATAAAACAAGAGGGAAATCAAGACAACAAGCAAAGGGGGAACTTTAAGACAAAGTCAAGGGGAGTCCATAATGGAAAAACATGTCCACATGAATCTCATAATAACTTATAAACTTTTATAATCACTGCATAAGAGGGCACATCAACAATGTGGTCATGTCCATCTTCATAGCCACTCCTAGGTCTCATGGACCATCCCAGGAGAGAGGAAGAGGATCACACATCAACACATCTTGGTAGTTCACCAAGATCTACCTGGTCCAAGACCAGGTTTACCCGAAACATATCTGGGGGCCCTAGAACACATCTAGGGTCTTATCCACCAACGTACAAGACCAAGGATCAACTCATGCATTAAGCAAGGGTTCCCTGGAACACATCCAGGGGCCCTAGAACACATCAAGGGACTTATATCAACCACCAAGGAACACATCAAGGATCAATCCAAGCATCGGGCAAGGATTCCCTGGAACAAATCCAGGGGCCCTAGAACACATCTAGGGACTTACTGTTTGGTGCTAGACCAAGAACCCTAGTCATATACTAGGGGCCCTCACTAGGGTCTTTTTCCATGGCTCTTACTGCTTAGTCCCATACTAAGAAACCTCAGGAGTGTACTGGGGGGCCTAGTCCTCAGCTACGGTCTTATGCCATCCTCCTATAGAATGGATTTTCTAGCTGCACTAATTTCAACATCTATGAAATGCAATGTTCTATAAAAACATATGCCCTAATGTCATCACATGCAATGCCCTTCCTTATTGATAGTTTTTGTAAGGAAGGCAAGTTAAATGAGGCTATGAAGATTTTTTATGAAATAACCAGTGAAAACATATGCCCTAATGTTTTTTTTTTTATGAACTAACCAGCGAAAACATATACCCTAATGTTGTTATATACAATGTGCTTATAGATGGTTTCTATAAGGGAGGCAAGTTGCAAGAGGCTATGAAGCTCTTCTAAGAAATACCCTGTAAAAACATATGCTCTAATGTCATCTCATATAGTGTCCTTATTGATGATTTTTGTAAGGAAGGTAAGTTAGATGATGTGAGGAATCTCTTCTATGAAATAACCAACAAAAAGGTGTGCCCTGATGTTGTCACATACAATGTGCTTATTGATGATTTATGTAAGGGTAGCTAGCTGGAAAAGGCTATGAAGCGCTCTTCTTTCTATGAAATCCCTAGCAAAAACATATTCCATAATGTTTTCAAATACAATTTCCTTATAGATGGTTTCCGTAAGAAATGCAATTTGGAAGGGAGTAGGCTAACTCAAGAGCAATCTTCCCTCCCAAGTTACCTTTCCGGTAGGTCCTCTGACGGCCCGCTTTTAAATTTTCGGCCAATCCAAAACTCTGGTTTATTTTCTCAGCATCTGGGTTGGTTTAAAATGGGGCAAAACCCTTCGGGTGAGGTTTTGAAATGCATGGAACTTTGATGCATGCGAAACTCAGACTACCTTTGAAAATCTGGTCAGATTTAGGCCCATTGTTTTTCCTGAAAAGTGGGTCTGTTTTCTCTCGAGATAGCCTACTCCAGTTGGAAGAGGCTATGAAATGTCGAACAAGAACATATGCCCCCACTGTTGTCACGTCTAATACACCTATTAATGGTTTTTGTAAGGAAGGGCAATGGTAGGAGGCCACCAAAGTGCTTCATGATATGTTGGACAAGAAGTACAATCCATATGTTATCACATACAATGCTCTTATTGTTGGTCTTTGCAAAGAAAGAAAACTTCAAGAATCTCTCCAGTTGTTACATTTTATGGTGTAATCAGGAAATCGGCCTAATAAAATCACATACAATACACTTATAATGGGTTTTACAAGGTGGGTGTTCCAGAGAAGGGCTAGGAGATGTTTCCAGAGATGTCATAGAAATGTTGTAGGTCTGATCTACAGTACATTAATAGATGGATTTTGCAAGCATCACATGATAGAAAAAGCTCAACAAATCTTCTATGTGGTGCCAAAATAGGGTTTCAGCCCCAATGTCATCGTATACAACACATTGTATGGACTTTTCAAAGTGAATAATCTTAAGGAAGCAATGAACTTATTCAAACAGATAAAAGACAGTGTCCATGTCCCTAATATGATTACCTATGGCATCCTTCATATTACCTATTCCATCATCATGGATAAACTATGCAAGGAAGGCACACTCCAAGGGGCTAATAGACTATTGCATGAGATCTTAAGAAAGGTTTGACACCAACACAATGAAATATTTTACTTAACAAACAACCTCTCTAAAGATATTGTTGAAATGCACAACACAAGATACAAAATTGAGTGAGTTACAATTGATGAATTCCAGGGGTGACTTTCGTAATAATGCACTAGGAAATCTATCTGAAACAGGTTTGTTGGCTGAGCTTGATGAAGTGATTTGAGTGGAATTCAAATAAGTGTGCACTAGGTGGTTACTCCGAGAACACATTTGGTTTAGTGTGCAGTGAGATCAACATGTTTTATTTTTTTCTGAAAAGAAAAAATATCCATACTCCATGAGGAGAATATACATGATACTGCCCCTTGAGGGACTGAGCAAAGTGAGTTCAACATGTTGATTAAATGCACCAGTTCTTCAATCTAAAAGGATTTGGCCTAGCAACTAATGTGTTACAGCTAGCAATGGATGAAGTGCGCCAAGCAAATTACAATGATAGGGAATTGGTATGTTTATATGCATTTTCTGTGGACAAGGTATAATAGTTTTTTCTATCCTACTTATATATTCACACATTTGTGACAAAAGGCTTAGTGGCACATTTAAGAACTAACTTTTGTATGCACTTTGTAACATTTCTGAGATAAAAATGTGCACTAAATTTTATGTGCGCAACTTGGAAGTTGTTTGAATATGTGATGCATATAAACATTGTGTTGGTTGTTTTAATTTTGTCTCATTAATAATCAGACCAAACCATGACACGGACATTTCTCCTTAAATATGTAGTTCTAAATGATGCATATTTCCTTTGATAAAAAATCACAACTTACTAGCATAAGGAACATATGTTTTTTGTTGGTGTTTTAACTCAAAATAAGTTAAATTTGGGTCTTAATGAATAATGACTCCTTCAGTAGTATAAGGATTTGAATGCCTCAATTGAATATTATACCTCTTTGTTGCAAACTTTGAAGGTGAATTTGAAATTGTTATCTATTATCTTGCTACATAAGTTTTATATCATTTTCCCTGCTTAAGGTTAAACTAAATCATTGATGTGCTTGCCTCAATTTCTAGAGTATACCAACAAGAATTACATTATGGTTTATGTTGGGACACTTAACATTCTTGCCTTCTATGTTGCATTCGTCATTTGAAAACTTTGTATGGATTATGTGATTAAATAGTGCGGAGGAATATGCACCTTCTTCACTAGCTATGGTATCTATAACTTTGGACAAACCTACAAATTTGATCATTCTATATGGAACACTTGGGTTATAGTTCATCAATCTCTTCGCTAATTTATTTTCAAGTTGGTTGTCAATTAAATAGGATATGCATTTTCTATTATGTGCCTTAGCTTCTTTTTCTTTAGATTTAGCAGTTGAATCCGGTTGACGAAAGTCTATGCAATTTTGTTCTGCATTAGAAGCTCATCAACGGACTTTTAGTGTTGAAAATCTAGGAACAGATGCATCATGTTCCACTACAAAAAGAATAATGGGCTTTTAGTTTTTTGTGTGGTTGACAAACTCCACTGGTTTAAATGTGAATCAATTATCTATCCTGTCAAGTGGATGCATTTCCAATCAAGTGTCTTACTACATGGTGCATATCACTTACCATTGTCAAAGTCCCCAATTTGCTATGACAAGGGTGGATGAATTTATTTGTAAGTAGAAATTTCATTAGCATTTATTTCCACCTATGAAAAGGAGATGTTTTTTCCTTTCTTTTTAACTTTTTTGGGTGAACTTTTGAAGCCCTTTGACCCTTCATAACTATTGCTTCTGCCAAATCCTTGTGTAGTCTCGACTCTCAACCATTGAATCCTATGTGAGGCCTGCCTCCATTTACTGTTCAGAGTTGTCCCTTCCAAACTACTATGTGTGCTTGATTTAGTTTGGTATTTATTGTTACTTGTTCAAATGCATCCTCAATGTCCCTTTATTATGTCTCTCTCGCTTATGTATTCATTTTATGTCTTTCTCTCATTCTTTCTTTGATTTAGTCATTTACCTTTGTTCTTAGATCTTTTTTGTTCCTATTAGCATAACTAATTCTAGCATCTCTTGAGATTTTCTTATTGAGATTTCGGTTATGTATTAATTTTATGTCTCTCATTCTTTCTTTGAGTTATTTACCTTTGTTCTTAAATATTTTCTTGTTCCTATTCGCATAATTATAGGAGTTGTTTATGCATTCCCACATTATACTACATTGGTGTTGATTTTTCAATGAGAAACGTTAAGCATGAAGTTCATTCCATTTTAGCATTTAACTTAACCATAACCAATAATGTTACAGCATCCAAGATCACAAGAAGAAAACACCATGCACAAGAACACAAGAAGTATCCTGGGAAACCCTTATCAACAAAGGAAGAAAACGCAACCAAAATCCTTTGCTATATTATTCAAGAGAAAGACCTTCACCACCAAGAAAACCTAGCACACAAGAGGTTGATTGCAAAACCTAGAAGACTAGCACCCAAGAGAGGTGCACACTTTTCCCAAGAAGGTATACTTGCTGAAATTTCCAAACTCACACAAAATATATGTTTCCTCAATGGGGAACTTACCTTTACTTATACTAGACTGAACCTATCAACATAAGTGTCTATTGGCACAATAGGGCCGACCTCACTAACTCACAATATAATTAATAATAACAATATTAATTATCTATCATAATAAGGTGGGGACAACCTATACCATTTACATTATAATTAGGGTTACAGTCAGGTATGACTCTTGAACAATATAGCAAGGGATCTCATACACCCACTAGTTCCCAGACACTAGGGGCACATCCATAGGGATGTCCATATCTCTAGCTCACTGCATTACATAGAAGAACCACTTCTTCACTAGTGCTCAGCCACTAGGATCATGTTCACCTGTGCTCGTCCACAAGCACGTCCACTCAACAGAGCTTCTTTCCCATTGCATTACACATGAGATTCATCTGGATTTTCTCATCAACTCTCTGCTCAGAGGAGGCAAATACATCATCTTCATTTCTGTCTCATGACGATGCACCCAACACTTTGGGATTTCACACTTTCACCTTGTTCTCAGCCACAGGCATGTCCAACTCTGTAGATCTTCTTTCTCACTGCATTACACAGAAGAATCATCTGGAGCTCTTCTCAACTCTCAGTAAGGAGGAGGCCATCTTTACGTTCCATCTTTGTCTCAGATAGGAACCACACACTCCTCTCAGGGGCTCTCTCTCAGGTTTGTGTCCTAGAGAATGTTTCACTTAGATGCAATCATCAACACTCCCTCTCAGCTAGAGAGGCATTCTTCCTCATGCCAAGTCTCACACAGATGTACTTTGAACTTTGTCTTGGCTGTAGTTATCAACACTCCTTCTCAACTAGGGAGATATCCTTCACCAAGTTAATTTGGTGAATATGTCTGCAATCTTCTCATGTGTCGAAAGGCACGGCATGTGTATTTATTTTCCTCTACATCATGTCTCTGATATAATGATATTTTGTCTCAACGTGTTTTGACCTATCATGGAACATTGGGTTCTCAAAGAGCTTTACATACAGTTGTGTTTATCATCATAGGATCCATCTCATGATCAAGTAAATCTGTCAAAATCTTGTGAAGTCGTATTGCTTTGCACACTCTATGCTACATACTCTGCTTCTATGGTACTCAAGGCCCCAGAGTTTTGTTTTCTGCTGCATCAGGAAATCATGACAATTTTCACAGTAAGACAATAACCGGATGTGCTCTTTCGGTCCAATGTAATCTTTGCTCAATATGTATATACATATCCCCATAAACTCATTTTCACAATTGAAGGCATATCTCAGGCCATATCTGACTGTGCCTCGTGTATATCTTAATACATGTTTTATTGTTATCCAATTAGTTTGTCTCGGTTGGATCATGGATTGACTAAGCATGTTCACTGCATAGCATGAATCAGGTCTGGTGTTAACCAAATACATCAATGATCCAATCAGTGGTGGATCAATCTTTCCTGAATCATCATCATTCATTTTCTTCAAATCCATCACATTGTTTTTGCATTCTGTCATACTGAACTTCTTTAATATTCCCATTGTATATTTTCCTTAACTCAGGAAAATATCATTGGTTCTCTATCATACTTCCAGGAACTAGTGCATCATACTCAGATCCTTCATCTCAAAATCAGAAGTCGAGGCTTACTTGTATTCAACAAAAAAGCTTTATGAATAAGTCATCAAAAATCAGGCTCTCATCACCAACATTTTAATAATAGGTTGGATCAGCAACACCCTTACTAAAACCCAAACTTATCAAGAATCCTTCCATCTAATATAGTTTTCAACTCATGGATGGTAGTACGGATGGAAGTGTATCAGGCTTACTAAATCAAATTTATCATCATAGACAACTCCCTATGTTTGTGAGA
>JASDQU010206269.1:0-10139 GCA_032191745.1 Picea mariana
ACTCTACCTCCCTCTCTCTCTCTCTCTACCCCATCCCTCTCTTTCTCCCACTCTCACTCTCTCTCCCCCTATGTCAATCTATCCCTCTCTCTCCCACTACTATCCCCCTCTATTCCTAGGAACCTACATCCACTTTGGCCCTAAATACATATAGCCCTAGGATCCCACCTATACTCGACCCTTAATCCCCTCCATGCTCAATCCCTAAGTTCCCTATTCCCATACCTCTTTTTGAGGACCCCACAAACCCTACCCCTCCATCCTAGTTCTCTAACCACTTCCATGTGCTTGAAAGCACTTTCAATCCTAAGACCCTAGGACCTAGCTGTCCCCAAGACCCTATACACATTTATTCATAAAGTTATATGGTCTATATAATAATTTTTTTATCAATTTCATTAAGAGAATGCACACACTCTTAGTAGAAATAAATGAGGCCGGGAATTGTGCCTACCTCATATCCCTATCCAGTAGGAGCCCACACACATTCTTGGAATATGTGCACACTCCTGTTGGACATGGATATGAGGGTTGCACAATACTCATCCTATTTATCTCCCAAAAATGAAACACCATCTCGACATATGCACACATAAATAACAACAACAAACATGTTTTTTGTTTTTTAGTGTCATTGGAAAGAATTTTTTTTACTTTTTGTGTAATTGGTAGACAAATTTTTGTGATTAGAAGACAATTGTCAATGCAAACCAAAATTTTGTCTTGTTGTGTATTTGAAAGGCAAATTATTCCTTGTTGTGTAATTGGAAGGCAAGTTTTGGAAGGAACCTTTGGTCTTTTGGTGTACTTGGAATGCATTTCTTGTCTTAATGTATAATTGGAAGCCGTTTCTTGTCTTGTTTCATAATTGAAAGGCATTCTTTTTATTTTTGTGTACTTGGAAGGCATGTCTTGTCTCATTGTATAATTGGAAGGCATTTCTTGTCTTGTTGTATTATTGGAAGGCACCTTTGATCTTGTGGTGTACTTGAAATGAATTTCTTGTCTTCTTGTATAATTGGAAGACAAATTTTGGAAGGAACTTTTAGTGTTGTGGTGTACTTGGAAGGCATTTCTTGTATTGTTGTATAATTGGATGGAATTTCTTGTCTTGATGCATAATTGGAAGGAACTTTTGGTCTTTTGGTGTACTTGGAAGGAAATTGTTCTCTTTAAACATGGGGAACCTATGGAATCGAGATAGAAAGTCTTCAAGGAAATAAAAAACCCATTGAAAAGGTAACTGAATAAAGAGAAAAGGAAAGGTTAAGTATAATAAAACATAGGATTTCAGAAGAGGAAAATCCAAATTGTAGCGCAATAGATGCCATTTTCATTTCTCCTCCATCAACATAAGCAAAACACAATATTTTAGTAAAGGCCATTCCAATTCAAACTTATAGTGAACCTACAATGACTATTTTATCAATACAAGTTGTTTTGGATGACCAGGTGATGATGGATTTTCTTGAAGCTTATTATACAATGGATGAAATTAGAGAGGAAAATGGTGCAAAACCTTCTGGTGAATAAGTTCATGGGGTGAAACCTCTTTTTGGATCGTCAAAAATTCTAGAAAATAGTCATGGATATGTTCACTTTCCTCCAAGAATTGATCCGCAAGTGAATAAATTGGAAATAACTACTACATTGTAACTCCACATGAGAGAGGTTAAGAGTGCCAAAATACGAGTTCATCGTCCCTGCCTCGACTGAGCAGTGTGTGACAAATAACTCCTAAATACATTAAAGTTTATGAAAGTGGTCTAGCATCACTTGAAGGTAAGTTACCTAACTGAACTATTCATTATCATTCATATAAAGTTATTAAAGAATATTTTGGACCAAAATCTAATGCAACTAAATCTCAATTTTTTTTTGTCTTTGTTAAAATATGGGAGTTTGACCGATGTTAGGAGAATTTTAGGCATTAAAATAATTAAAATTTCAGAAACAATTTATCGTATTGTTATAAACCTTGTGGATGATTTAAAAAAGATTGGTAAGAAAACTCATTCTAAAGACTATAATGCAACCCGACATGTCTTATCACAATCAATTTTTAGCAAGATCACAAGAAAACATCATTTTCTCAAACAAACCTCTCATCTCATCTCATGAAATATCAAAACCCTTAGAAATTATTCTAATAGATGAGATAGCCTCAACACATGTGGCCAAATAGATTTATGGGCCTTCATTGATACGCTACCTCATTCCAACATGAAGTTAATTGGAACAATTAAGAGACTAGTACAAACTTTCTAGCATGGGAACACTAGGCCTTCTTAAAAAAAAATATGTACTAAAATTGAGAAGAGGATCTAGGGACCATGAACCCCACATTAAACACTTTCTTGACATGCCATGGGAATAATTGTATGAGAGATTCAAGACTGTACATAGTGCACTTAAATTGGGCCAAATATTTTTCCATAAATGCAAGCCTTGGTATGTTTGAATAAACACAATATGTAACACATGTTGTTTTCGATACTACATTGAGTATGGTTATTATTATCTCTCTCTCTCTCTCTCACACACACACACATTTTTGGGTATTGCATTACACCCTTGTGCATGAATTCTGAATTATATTGTCAACGTCATCATCTACAGACTTTATTCATAGCATCTTGTGTACAAGGAAAAAGGTTTGTACATTCTATAAAAAATATTGACTAGATGGGACATGCCCTAGGTGCAGTGGAATGGAATTAGCAAGTGCATCCATGTGATCTATGAGTATGAATTGGAGAGGAAGGAGGTTGACTCACAAAGATTTAAATATGTCACATATGATATTTATGGAGGGCATGAAAGAAAAAATATACAATTGGTGACTTCCTAGGTATGAGTATGTGACTTCATCAAAAACTTATTCAAAAAGACCCAACAATATGTTCAACATGTCCATGTGGCTTGATGGCAGGGCAGGCATTTTAGAATATGTAGAGATACATTTCCCATTGGTACTATCTTATATGTGGTTTATTTTACTGAGAACTACACCATTCAACCACAAAATGAGATTCAAATCCAATATTATCACTTAGATCAGGTTAGCATAATGGTCCATATCACATACAGGCATGGGACGGATAGTAATGAAGAAAAAATAGTTATATTGAAGGAGTATCACTTATACATAAGTGAGATTAGTTCCATGACTTAGCTTACGTACATCATTTTTTTCAGTAGCTTTAAAATCATCTAAAGGAGGAGAACATATATATGATTCAACATTTGATTTGGTCAGATGGTTGCACTAGCTAGTTCAAAAATGCCGGTGTATTTCAATGGTTGTGTATGTTGCACAAGAAAAAAAAGGTGCCACATATTTGGAACTATTTCAAGACTGGAAACGGGAAAGAGGAGCATGATGGAGCAGAAACATGCATCAAAACAACATTATGCATGAAAGAAATGAATTTCACAACTATTTCCTTCATTCGAGATGAAAAATTCATTGTTGAATGGTGTTCTTAAGTAATGGAAGAGGGAACAAGAAGGAGAAAAGACCAATTGACCAGGAAAGGACATGTACATAGATAGTTTTGGGAGGTGGTTGATGTATATCAATCATAGTGGTATGAATGAAAAACAATCCATGAGACTCGTGGATTCTATTCAGTTCAAACATAAGACAATGCAATAATTGAAATATGGATGTAAAACTCTCTTCCTTTTATGGTTCATGTAGTAATAATGAATGGGATGATTTTGAATCCACATATTGATTTGATAGATGGGATCATGTATCACTCTCCATTGGTCAATGTATAACTATGGAATTATCCTAGTTGGAGGAGAACCAATCAAATATTTCAACATCTTATGACCATGTCTTAGATCTCCTACAACCAAGTTAGATGAATATTCTATTAATTTTTAATAACTAGCATGAATTTTGTAGGCTTTGTTCATTTAGTGGACTCATGTGTTGGAAATTCATTTTTTGCAGGGAACATATACGTAATAGTTACCCCAAAAGGTAATGAATGGGGAACTGACTATTGTTTGGCATGTTGATTATAGAGAAAGCAGACCCCCATGCTCTTAGTAACAAACTCCAAAGGCATTCTATTTTTTATTGGGTCAATGGTTATTAACGGGGAATATCTGACACAAGATGAAATAAAATGGAAGTAAGGTGGTTATGTGTTTCACTATTATAGACTAGGTGAATTTGTATACCACTTTACAAACTTAATTTTTGGTACAAACCTGCAAATACAAACAATTCCAAGGAATAACTAATCAAATGTACAATACTTCTCACATTAATTTGAGCACGAGAAGTTAATGGGGACCATTAGTATTAGAAGTGATCATGATGGTCTACTTGAATGACCATAGGTATGTAGACAAGTATGTGGTATATTTGTTATTTTCTGTTCTATTTCGAGATGTGTGTTGTTTGTTTTTTTTGTTCAATTTTCAATTAATTTATAAATGAATTCTAATTGTGTCCTTTGTGTTTCCCAATTTATCCAAAAAATCATAGGCACATGAAGGCCCATCAATAAGAACACCGATTTTTCTCAACACCACCCAATGATTCTTTGAAAGATGGGCTCGTTATGGCATTGAGAAGTTTATATAGTTAATTTGTAAATTTATAATTTATCATCATATGAAGGATTTAATGAGCATGAGAAATGGTAGTTTCTCTCTATATTCATCCCTTGCATGCCTAGATTGTGAGAATATTCCCCACTTCAAGCACTCCAAGTATGACAGGGTTTCCAAATTCCACAAAACCTTGTCAAGATCAAGTGCAAATGAAGAAGAGTAGAAAATAATGAAGTATTTTCATGTTTTGTAATGATTGATGGAAATTTTATTCAATGTTGAACATAGTATTATGAAATTAGTTCATGTGCTCATTTCAATCATCCTATAAATGCCTAGGTTGTGAGAAAGGTCATTATCTCCCTCTCATCATCACCCCAATGCCCATATTGTTAGAAATTCCACATGCTTCTTCTAAATACAAGACCTTTTTGGAAACAATGCCTCTCACTAAATCCCTTCTAGAATGGTGTAACAATACTATGGTGTCATTAAAACATGTTGATATTGTTGGAAAAATGGTTGTTATTGATGTCAACCTTAGAAGAAGCCCTAAAGAAAATCCTTGAAGAGACATGAATGATCCTTGACATAAGTGTATATAACTCCAAAGTAGTCCTCTTATGGTGTATATTTTAAGAATGTCCCTCATAGAGTGAGATAACATGTGGTTGTTTCAACCTGCCCACTTTGAATTGTACACAAATGGAGCCTTGAAGAAGCCATAAAAGCAAGTGAAGAATCCCCTAAATTCAATTGAAGAAGCCCCTAAAACCAAGAGAAGAAGCCCCTAAATCCAAGTGAAGAATCCCCTAATTCCAAGAGAAGAAGAACCTAAATCCAAGAGAACAATCCCCTAAATTAAAGTAAAGAATCCCTTAAGGTTGACCATCCTTAAGGAATAGGTGCAACCCAAACATTGCTACCCTTGGTCACACCCCCTCATGTGGAGAAGAATCATATAAATAAGAGGATCCTCATTTGGAATTTGTAATACACCAAATCGACCTATCCAAGGAAGAGGAGCGAATTTCATCCTAGAGGAGCGAATTTCCAAGGGAAGATGAAGTGAAGAAGGGAGAAATTCCAAGGTAATATGAAGTCTTGTGATGATTTGTTCTAAGGTTTTTCTTTGAAGGTCACCTTGGAATTTTTGATATAGATTTTCTTATAGAATTATTCAAGTATTGAAAATTATAGTTGTTTTAGAAGAGATAGTGAAGAATATTGGGTACGCATTTAAGGTCTTGACTCATTACAGGTTTGGAGTTATACTTGGTGGAATTTGAGGTTCTTTAAACTAGGGTTTTCTTACTCAAAGCATGTCATCATGCCATTTTCTCTATAACTTGTTTTTTGGGGACAAGTAAAGGAACAAAACTTGGATAAATTTCAGAGACAATATCAAAGAAGATTGGGTGAAAGTTTCAGATCCTGATTCATTACATGCACGAAGTTATACTTGTTGGAAGTTAGGATTTGCGACTAATCTAGAAACTAGTCCCAAATAGGTGTTTGAGATAAAAAAAAGTTATATCTAAAGCTTGGTAGGTCCAAATTGAATTCCACTTGTTTCATTAGAAGGAGAAAAAATCTTTATATCTAAGGTCCAAGATTTAGAATCAAAAACAAAAAATTGAGCTCGTGGTGAATCTTACAAGTTTGCATATTTGAGGTATAGTTTTGAGCCGTTTTGTATGCATATTTAAGAAGTGATTTGGGGATTGTATTTGAAGGTTGATTTGATCATGTATCATCATTTAAAATATTCCAAGGGGATTGGTGTCTCCTTATAGTAGGTGCTGGAAAACTCAGGGAGTGGGTGCTTCCTTCAAGTTGGTGCTTGTAAAATATTGAAACTACTTAAGAAAAGTTTTTTTGGTTTTCTCCCAGTTGGGATTCCACACAAATATTTCTATGCAATGTGTATAATTTTATGTGATGATGAATGATATGATTAATGGTTAATGTTTATGTAGTTTTTGAAGGTTAAAATTGTTGAACTAACTCTATATTGATTCACCCCCCCTCTCAGTATTCTTGAATATTCTAACAATTGGTATCAGAACAGGTTCCTTCAGGAACAATATAACCATTGGAAGGTAGATCATGGATAATAAAAGGAGAATTTACCAAAAATGGAACACCGTTGTTTGATGGGAAAAAATATGATTTTTAGAGCATAAGAATGAGAACATTTTTGCAGGCACATGGATTTGATGTTTGGCAAGTTGTAGTAAATGGATACACTGTGCCAACTCATCCCACAATAGATAACGCTGGTAAAAATATCAGTGAATACAATTCAGAGGCTATAAATTCCATTCAAAGTGGTCTAACAGGTTCATAATTTGTTAAGGTTATGCATTGTGATTTTTCAAAGGAAATATGGGACAATGTCAAGAATGTTTATGAAGGAGATGCTAAAGTCAAAGGGGCCAAGATTCAGACTTACAAAGGAAAATTTGAACATTTGAGAATGAAGGAAGACAAAGGTATTGCGACTTATTTTCTCCGAGTTTATGAAATTATGAATACTATAAGAGGACTGGGAGAAAATATTGAAAATTCAGTTATTGTGCAAAATATACTGAGATCTCTCGCAATGAGATTTAACCCTAAAATATCATCTCTAGAAGAAAGATAAGATCTGGCTACGTTGAGGATGGATGAATTACATGTAATAATTACAACATATGAAATTAGAATAGAACAAGAAAGTCCATCTAGAAGGGAAGAAACTTTCAAAGAATCCAAGAAGACAAGGAATAAAAAGCTAAGGTCAAAACCCTTCTCTAGCAATAGTAATGATTTAGACAATAAAGAAGAATCCAACTTTGTGAGAAAGATAAAAAGAGGAACCGACAAGTAAAAAGGTAATATTCCTTTCAAATTCTTTAATTGTGGTAAAGTTGGCCATTTTGCTTCCAAATGTCCTTATGCAAGGGGTTTAGATAGTGATGAAGAATAAATTCCTAAGAAATAAAAGAGATATCGGAAAAGAGACAAGGAAAGAAATAAAGGAATATTTTTTAAAAAGAGAAGACTCTATTCAAAAGATGATAGTTCCTCATCCGATGAAGATGATTATAGTGACAGTGACTCAAGAAGAGTATTGTTCATGGAGTTAGAGAATCAAGAGGAAACTACTAAAAATAATGAAGGAGGCTATGAAGAATAAGGAGAAGTGAATCTTGAGGTAGAATTGATCAGTGCCTTAAGTGATCTAAGAATAACAAGGATGAAAAACAAGTCTCTCAAAGAAGAGTTAGGTAAACTTAAGGAAGACTTTAAAAACCCTAGAAAAAAATTATGAAGAAGCCAAACATAGTATCATATAACTAAGGATTCAATTGGAAGATGCCAAAGTGATTGTAGAAACACTCAAGAGACAATTAGAAGAAAATAAGAAAATCACAAAGAATCTGGAAGCTTAAATAGTCTCACTAATAAAGGAACTACAAAATAAGGACATCCAACTAAAGTTTGGAAATATCACCAAATTATTGGATGAAATCATCTACAATAAAAACCATTCTATGAAAAGTATGGACTTGAATACAAACAAAATAATACTAATGAGGGTTCAAGCTCTATGATGACAAGAAATGAAGCAGAGAAAATAAGTTATGCAGATACTATCAAGGGTTCCATCAAGAAAGAAGAATGCAAGCCTCTAAAGGAGGACATACAGAAACCAAAAATAAAGAAGAATCAATAAGAAGATCATGCATTCAGAGGAACATGGAATCAAAAACCAGTAATAAAGAATACCCAATAAGAACATCATGATTTCAGAAGAACAACACCAACTAGAAGACCACCCACACCCAGGTACCAAAATATATTTCTTGGCTTGTGTTATTCTTGCAATAATTTTGGGCATAAAGCCATAAATTGTAGAGCCTATGCAAAGGGTAGAAACACCCATAATAGAATTAGCTATGAAAATCCCAAGACTCATTATGAAGGAAATTATCCTAGAAAGCATCGTGAGGCATTTGAAAGAAATTATAACATTTTTGGTGCTATGGGTTATGAAATTGAATGCTACAAATGTAACAATTTTGGACAACTAGCCAGAAATTGCAGAAGTGATTTGATAGTTTCTTCAAGGGAAACTAGGCATGTTCCATTCAATCATATAGGGGGACAACAAAGAGCTTGGAAAAGGAAGAAAGAAGATTTGAAGCTTGAGGAATGTGGGTTTTCCTTACAAGCCCAAAATAGAATAAGCCATTGGTATATTGATAGTGGATGCTCAAAGAATATGATTGGAGACAAAAATATATTTTTAACATTAAAGAAAGAAAAAGAGGGCCATGTCAGGTTTGGAAATGATAACTCAACAAAAATTATAGGAAAATTCATAGTTAGTATTGGGAACAAAGATGTTGTGGCAACAAATTCCCTACTTGTTGAAAATATAAGGCATAATTTGCTAAGTGTGAGCCAAATGTGTGATTAGGGACACACAGTTATATTCAATTCAAAAGAATGTGAAATAAGGAAAGAATGATCATGCAGACTAGTGGCAACAATGACAAGGACTCCAAACAACATATACATATTGAATGAGATCAAAGAAGAAAGATAATGTTTGGGAAAATAAGATGAAAGTTGGCTTTGGAATAGGAGAATGGGCCATATACACTTTGATAATTTTGTCAAGATCAACAAGAAGCAAGTTGTAAGAGAAATGCAAGAAATTACAAATCCAATGAATACTATGTGCAAGCATTGTTAGCATGGAAAACAACAAAAGTTGAATTCAAGACAAAGGAATACTCTATGACAAAACCATTGGAGATTGTACACACTTATTTATGTGGGACCACAAGAACAAAAGGACTGGATGGTGAAAAATACTTCATGCTACTCATTGATTACTACACGAGAATGACCTGGGTTTGCTTCCTCAAGAAAAGTCAGTATCTTTCTAATGTTTCAGGGTATTCAAGGAACTGGTTGAAAATGAAATTGATTTGAAAATCAAATGCTTAAGATTAGATAATGGAGGTGAGTTTACTTCAAATGAATTCAGGGATTTCTGTGAAGAACATGGAATAAAAAGATAATTCTCAATAGTTATAACACCTAAGAAAAATGGAGTTGTTGAAAGGAAAAACAAAACTATACAAGAAATGGCCAGAACCGTGTTGAATGACTCCAAGCTAAGTGATATATTTTGGGGAAAAGAAGTGCATAAAGATTTTCATATATTGAATAGAGGATTGATCAAAAGTAATAGTGATAAGACTCCATATGAGTTATGGAAAGGAAGACCGACCAGGTTCAAGCACTTTAGTGTGTTTGAAAGAAAGTGTTACATATAAAAGGAATACAAGAAGATTGGAAAATTCGAATCCCGGGTGGAAGAATCACTACTACACATGTATAGAAAAACTGACGCCGTACTCTGACAGTGTAGATAAAATTGTTCGTACTGTCAGAGTTTACTGTTGGATTACTGAGAGGGGGGGTGAATCAGTAATAATGTAATTTTAATCCTTTTTCTTCAAATGTTATATCAATGTAGAATTATTATCCAATAATGAGCAGTA
>JASDQU010206269.1:10239-38864 GCA_032191745.1 Picea mariana
CACCTCAGGGGGGTTCCGGAATACCACTTACCTCTCCAAAACCGCCCTCCCCCATTTTCACAAAACCGTTGTTTTTCCAGTTTTGACACCTTGTCTTGCGAAGCGTATTATGGGAAAATGAAGATGAAATTTTAAAAACCGAAATAGGTTTTTGTTCAGCATGGGCTGAAGAACAAAAATTTCTAACAGGTTTTGCAAAGGTGCCACCATTTGGGAGAATAGAAGCTATCTCTCAACCTCATTTTTTGGATTTCTGGTTTTTCTTGTTACAGCCCCGATTTTGCGGGAGTTGTTTCGGAGAGGTGGAGATGAAATTTGAGAAAATGAAGTAGGTTTTTTCTACAGACAAGATAATATACAATAACCTCCTTCGGTTTTTTCACAAGTGTCACTGATTGGGAGAAATCAATGACTAAGCGTACCCCTATTTTCAGGAAATTCGGCCAAATTTGCAGTTCCAGATTTTTGGGGATTTTATGCTATTCTTGGCCGAGGTGGTTGAATCTGACCTTCTGAGCCTAGGGAGAGTCTATTTTATAAATTGCAATGATTTAAATGTGTAAAGTGGAGGTTGATCAATTAGGGGACCATGATTGAGGTTTTGTAAAACAGCTCACTGGGCCTTCTGTATTTTCATCAATTCAATAATACAGTCATGGCAGCTACAGGATTCATGTGTCATTTTTGGTGGTGATGTATTCCTCATTCACTGTAAATTTGTTTCCATTGTATTTCTTAAGTTATTCATACTCTGAATTATGCAAAGAAGTTTGAAGAACAGAATTTGTTGAGACATACACTTTGTTTCTGGCTTTGACATAATTGTCAATGTTTTCTTCTCAATGGTTAATTTCAGGATTCTTGATTGCCTTGTTATTGCCTATTCTTCTCATATTTCTCCTCTAAATCCAAAAATCAAATTCAAATAATCCAACAAGAGTGCCTACCTTGCCCTGTAATGTTGTCTGTAGAACTTGTTTTTTATTGAACTTCAGGCTGTGACCCCATTACCCAATGGACCTCTTTTCTCATGTTCCAGCGAATCATTTAAAAAATACAAACTCTGAACCCATTAGCTAGCCTAATATCTATTCAAACAAATCTATATCCCATAGAGAGATCCCTCACTGAGTCTTGGAGGGCTATATCCAAGACTCGAAGTGGTTTTGATGTTGCCTCTGTGACTGCCTCCACATCCTTGGGCAAATTACAGAGTGCTAACACATTCATACTGATAAATCATCATCATCAAAACTAGTTCAACTACATAAATCTTATGCCAATATCACCAACAATATACCCCAATTCATATATCCAATATCACCAAGATAGGAATTAAGCCATGTTCCAAATTGTGCCTCAAGCATGTGCCAAAGCATCCATGATATGAGTCAAACCATGTACCAAGATATGCCTTAAAACATGTACCAAGATATGCCATAACCTCCTAGATATGCCTCAAGCATATACCATAATGTCCAAGATATGCCTCAAGCATATACCCAAAATCACCAAGATACAAGCCTCAAAAATATATAGAAGACATACCTTTTATCATGTAAAGAACTTGGTGCATAAGATCTCAGATTATTCATACATTCTTCAACTTTAGCACAGATACATGATTCACCCACTGTAAACTCATGAACACTTGCGCTTTTCTCCACTACAACCTGCGTATACCCTATATGTGATTCATTCGTCTGCAACATGTGTATATACATGCTTCACCCTTCTACAAACCATGTATAACCTCAGAAAAATGGTCAATCGACTCCATACACTTCGCTCTCCTCCACCTCCTTTCTCCTAGACTAGATTCACCACCTTGTAGACTTTTCCTTTTCTTATACCACCAATCCTTCTAGTGCAAGTGCATACTCACTTATGCTAGTTCCACTCCACACACTCACAGTCCAAATGAGAGGTTCTTAATGTGTATTTATACTTTTCTAGGTACTTCCTTTACTTAGCTTTAGGGCTGACCTGTAACTTCTTATTGCAACCATTTTTCTCCTTTTCCTGATTTTGGGGCCAACTTATAACTTCTTTGACCTTAGATCTGGGGATTCTTGACCATACTTCGGGGCTTCATCTTTAAGAGGTCATAAATTCTCAACTGCGAGGAACCATGTGGCGTGCTACCTACTGTTGGAAACCTATTGACAAGGACTATCCATCTATAAGATTTTTTCATGTATTTGCAATGTCCTTCATAGTCGTTTTCTCCAATCAAATTCGAGCTTCATGACACCTCTGGGGATTCCTAACCATATTCTTAGGGTTTCTTTGACCATACATTGTAAATTATTTTCTTAGCCACTAGATCTTCTTGTAGGCTTCTTCAAATCATCTTCCAGTGAGATCTATTCTTAGAGCTATGCCAGAAGGGGACCACTTTGGAGATTCATTCAAATAGACCCATCACTTCTAAGGACTTATGTAATTATTTTGGGGTTGACATCAATGACAAAAAAAATTCCAACAGTCTCCCCCTTTGGAATTGATGGAAACACTCATACTTCCCCTGTGATCATTGCTCCCCCTATCTTCATGATTCTAATATTTCTCTCCCACTTTTGTTCTTTCTCTCACCCTTTGACATCAATGAAAAAGGGTAACTTCCTGATGATTTCTCTCCCTTTGTCTTCTTTGCAATATGTTATGTAGATCAATGTGGGTATTCTTGTATATGCTTCCCTTCCTCTTTTGGGGGGATTCTTATCCATTGGTACTTCTTGGTGTAATCTACTGATTTATATCAAAATCATTCATGTTAAGGATCCTTCATCACTTGACTGGCTTATCATGTATTTACTGAGATGGCATAATCATTCAAAAATATCCTCTTGACAGTATAACTCCTTCGAATGGTTTCTGTCCCCCTGTCTTATTGTAACTCTCACATATTTCCTTCTTGTGACTAGATGGTTCCACCTATTAATATGATTCTTTTCTGAGTCATATGCTTTACTAAAAATTCCTCATGCTTTCATCCATTTTCATGTATCTTCTCTGGTTCACATCAAGTATTGTCTTCTAGACCTGCCAAATATCTCATGAATTCATCATTTTCCATATGTCACAAAATTGTTCGTGACTCTACTACTCAATTGCACACAATGCTAACCCATCTATCACTTTACTATTCTAAAGACTTCTCCAAATCTATTGCAACTGATCACAACATGTTCCTGCTTCTCAGGTTGAATCAAATATGTCCACTAGTATTCTTTATATTCAAATAAAACTCTACAAGTTTGCAACAAGAGCACATTCTCGAATCTGTAATGAATATATCCCTTCTTGAATACATGCTTGGAATCCTCTATACGATCATGAATCTCTACCTCAAAAGTGTGCTAATGATATTCCTCATAACTACCATCTGACCTATTCATACCTGCATGGGGATGATTTCTAAAACCTACTCCTTAATCAACCAATCTATCATGAGAAATTTTGTACCTATGTCATTAGACCATTCAAAATATTCCTTCCCAAACACTTCAGACTTCCCGAAAGATAGTTCTGTAAAAATTGTTGCTTAGACTCCCCCTCTTCAATATTCACATTACTTAGATTGCTTAGAAAAATACATAAGCCTGCTCTGTTGTAGGATCATCATTATGAATTATGACATCTTCCTATTTTCTTGTAGATTCATCATGATTTCACAATTCTATAAATCTCGTGATTATGATCTCTGGGAGTTCTTCATTCACCTGTTCTTCTTGTTTTTTATTTATTCTCCAAACATTATTTTATTTGATATCACCATTTTCCTTCAAGAAATACTTCATCATGCTTCTACAATCACGAGATATATGTCCATAGTTGTGGCATTTGTAAAATTCAATATTGCAGGGGGGCACATAAACGTCTCTTGCTTGAAAATTTCTCCCATATGATCTATAATATATAACTTTATGTCTAAATTTATTACAAGTAAAATAATAACTGGGAAAGAAACTTTGATACATGGGATAAAATGATCCTCTTTGTGATGTAGTCCTTTTGAATTCATGCCTTAGTTGATCACGATCTTCTCTTTTGTTATTTTCTTCAAAATGATTGAATCTTCTTTGATGCCTAGAGGTAGAAGGTCTTCTTGGAGATACAACTCTTCTACATTCATCCCTCTTTGACTCTTGATGACCATGATTCCTTCCTTTGAGAATTATGCATAATTCTTAGCCTTATCTTCATTCTTGTTTTCTGGCAATCTAGAACACTTATCTTCAACTTTCATTATTGGTTGTGTGGAGATTCCTCTCTCTTCGGCACTCTTGCTAGGATAGAAATTTGCATATTCTTTGCATGATGCCTCATCAATGTGTCCAAGACCTTCTTTATTGAAGGGTGACCTTTGATAGTTGAGAATTTATTCTAGTACTTGAGATATCTTCAAGTTCTTGTTGAGATTTTCAACTTCAACCCTCAATTAAACGAATTCTTCTTCAAGATTCTCACTATATTCTTATTTCTTCATCATCTGGGTATTCATTACTTCTTTCATTCTCTTTGCTTCTCCAAGTTGGGTTTTCAAGGAGATGATTTCTTCTTCAAATATTCTTTCTTGTTGACTAAATTATTCTTCAATCTTGTTTAAGTCCTCATATATTTCCTTAATATGACTTGTCAAAATTTATTATCTCTTATTTTCTTCCTTTCTTAGTGATACTACGTCGCCTTCCAAACACTGCTTTTATTCCAACTTATTTTTGAGTGTTTCTTCAATCACTTTGGCTTCTTCCAACTAAACTTTTAGATTTATGATAATCTGTTGGACTTATTCAGAATTTTTGTTAGGGTTTTGAGAACCCTCCTTTAGCTTGATCAATTCTTCCTTAAGGGACTTCTTTTCCCTCCTTTCTCTTTTTAGTTCACATAAGGAATTGATTATTTCTGTCCCAAGATCCACTTCGCCTTCTTCATAATATTTTTTGTCATGATCTCCCATACCATTTCCAATTTCTTCTTTTGGATCTGTCTGACATGATGAGCTTATTTCCTATCGATCTATCTCAGCATCTTATTTATTCTAATTAGCATGTTCTGTCTCTATGATTACAAGAAGATATCCCTTAGAGTAGATATTATGTAGCTTATCCCAAAGTTATTTGGCTGATGAATATTTTCCCACTTTGACTTTTACCAAATCAGGTAATCCATCCATGATGGTATCCATTTCTAATTTTTTGTTCCTTTTTAATCCCTTCTTGGATGCAGTCTTCAGAGGTTTATTTGAAGTGGTGTATCCTGTAAAAACTAAGTGCCAAACGTAAAACCCATGTGCCTCTAGAAATAGTCGCATCATGTTGCTCCATATCTCATAGTCCTGGCCATCAAACACTAGCATTCCATTATCCATGTAACCCATGATCTACCTTCCAGTGGTTAGACTATTTCTGAAGGACCTGGCTCTGATACCAATTGTTGGAATATTCACCAATACTGAGAGGGGGGGGTGGGGGGGGGTGAATCGATATTGAGAATTTTTTACCATTTTCAACCATAACATGTAAACATTTAATTATCAACAATTTATCATTTATGATATCAAAAACTTATCATTTGTGATTGCATTCAAGATATCATCAACATATAACCATGGATACATAGTACACAAGAGTTTTATGTGGAAGCCCAAATGGGATAAAACCACAAAATGATTTTTAATATATATCTTGAATATTAAATCCACAGGAAGCACCAACTTCCAAGATTTACCAGCACCAACTAAAAGGAGGCACCATCCCCCTAATTTACAGGCTCTGACTTGAAGAAAGATACAACTCCCTAAATTCTCCAGCTCCAACTAGGAGGATCCAAGCCCCTAGTTTATAAGATCCAACCTGAAGGAAGCTCCAACTCCCTAGATTATCCAAAACCAACTGGTAGGAGGCTCCAACCCCCTAGTTTATAGGCTCCAACTCCCTAGATTCTCTAGCACCTACTAGAAGGAGGCTTCAACCCCCTTTCCTTTCCCCTTCCTTTCGCTCAAAAATATAAATGAGAGAATAAATGTTAGGATATTTAGACACTTAAGAGTTAGTTAATATCTACTTGGTCTAATGTGTCGTTAGGGAAAAGTGTGTTTCTTTAGTATGCATTAGTATGTATTTGTAGTTAGGAAATTCAATGGTCACGATATGTTCCTGACATAGAGTGATCTGATGGTTCATATTCTCCTCGATCTTAACGACTACATTGATTTGTGGATTAACAACCGATTGTTCCATGATATATATTTAAAGACCATGGAGGGTCATTTTTTGATGATCAATTGTGAGAAACTCTCTTGTAAAATCTCTTTGTAATTTTTTTTCTTTTGCATTAATAAATTGCTCCAAGTGGTCGCATTGGCTAGGGCCGTGGATGTTTCCCCATAGGGGTTTTATCATGTCAAAACATCGGTGTGTTTATCTTTGATATGGTTGTGTGAGTAGTTACTAAAGGTGTTCATCCTCTGTATGAATACCTGTGTATTCAAACATGGTATTAGAGCCTATTTGAATACTCGCTCCCATTGTAGATCGAGATCGTGAAGCCGAGTTGCCTCATCTCTGGTTTATGTCATTTCTACACATTTTTGGGTTGAGATAACTATTACATTGTGTTTGGAGTGATCGTTTAAGTTAGGAACACTTTTCGTTTCACTCGAAAAGGTTTATGTTTGCCCAAGATATAGCCATTTCAGTCAGATCTAGAGGTATAAATCCTTAATACGCCCTTTTTAAATTTTTGCAGAGTATTATTTCAGTTTTATATTGTTTGTTTCCGGGTTGCTACTCTTTTAGACCTGTGTATTCTATTTTCCCCACGCCTTTTGCGATCTCGGCAAAACATAAACAGATAGGAAAACGTGCATTTTCAGGTAAGCTAACCGAGATATAACCCTTGTTGTCATTGAGAAGCAAAATTGTTTTCTTTTGTGAAAAGAGTTTTTTATGAGCACGCTCTCCAAGGTCATCTTCAACAACAACAATCCTCCTTCTTAACAATACGATATGTTTTTCTAGCTCACTTGGTTAAAAGTTTCCTTATTAAGTAAGAGGTTTTGAGTTCAAGTATCTTTTTTTGTTACTTTTTTTTAAAAGTTCATGCATCCATTGTAAAGTGTATTTCACGCCAAGTATAAAAGTGAATCACCATAAGTAGTTTTAATATTTTATTTTAAAGTTATTTTTTTTGCATGAAAATTTCTTTTATAAAGTAACTTCATTGTAAAAGTGATCCCCGCTTCTTTTTATAAAAGTGGGTCACTTCATAAAGAAACTTATTTGTAAAAGTGAGGACATAACTTTCACATCTGAAGTCTTCTTTTAGTGCCATGTTTTTAGAACCGATTATTTTTTCGAGATATTTTCATCCATATCATCAGTGTCAGTTTTTAAATCCATATTATTTACATATTTAATATGGTTTCTTCCTGTGATATTTTTCTTACCAACACCAACTACTTCCAATGGAAATCCCATATGGAGGATTTATTAATAAATAAAGGCATGTACCAGATTACCTTGGGAAAGGAAAAATAACCCACTAATGATGAAAATAAAGTAAAATGGGATAATAGGAATGACGAAGCACATGGATGGATCGGAATGTCCATCTCTCATAATTTAAGGTTTCACCTTCAAAACATTGATGACCCCGATGAAGCTTGGGATAATTTTAAATCTATGTTTGGTAAACACAATATTATTTGAGCAAATTAGTTAGAAAATCAGATATTCACTTTAAGTCCAAATGATTTTTCTTGCATTGAATACTATCTATATAAGTTTAAAACACTTAAAATTTTATGTGAAGAGTGTAGCATAAATCTAGAGGAAGAGCGGTGCATTTATATTATCCTTTCTAAGCTAGGTAGTTCATATTCTCTGTTTGTATATACCTTTTATTCCATGAGAGAGGCTCTAGGGAAATATTATCAAAAACCCACTCTTGAGTCCTTTTGTGATGCTATGATTAGAGAGTAAGATAAGCTTGTACAACTTGGAGTGATCAACACTGCAGGTACCTCCAACAAATCCTTAGTCACCCAGCAGAAAGATAAACCCAAGAATCCCAAGAAGCAACATCCTCACCACAAAAACAAGCAAAACAAGGGTCCCAAAACCACTCAGCCAACTTTAGCTCCTAATGGTGACAAAGGAGAAAAATATAAAAATAAGAAGACTGACAAACATTGCAACTTTTGTGGGAAAGATGGTCATGATGATTCCAAATGTTTCAAGAAGATGGTAGATTTAGAAGTAGTGATGAAGAAGCACAACATCAATATTAATTCTACTACTACTTCTTCTTCTCATGGGCATGCACTTTCTTCTTTTGGTTTCTCCTTCAATGAAAATTCTACTTTGTCTTCTGATGAGTGGCTTATTGATTCTGGAAAATCTTATCATATGGCTAAGGATAAAGCCATATTTTCTTCTCTAAATGAATTTAACATCAATAAATATTTGTTGGTGATGATAGATCTCTTAGTGTTGTAGGATCTGGAACAATTCAAGTAGATAATGGTCATTTCAATTATGTATTATGTGTTCCAAGTCTTTCATGTAACCTTCTATTAGTATATCAAATCATTCATTCAGGTGAAGGTAAAACCGTAGAGTTTTCACCTCACCAAGTTGTAATCGGGGATCTAAAATATCCTGACCATGTTCTTGCAACTGGAATTGTTGATGATATTAATAGGTTTTACAAGTTTGAAAACTTTGGGTAATCATATTTTCCATCAGTTTTTGTTGCTCATAGTGATGACTTGAGCAAACTTTGGCATGAGTGGTTTGGTCATCTAAACTATCGCTCATTTTAGCAACTATGTAATCAACATATGGTGACTAGTCTTCCTATTGTTTCATGCAGAGATGGTGTTTGTTCCGGTTGTGTTCTCGAAAAACATCATCGGGACAGTTTTGAAAAATGTGCCTCTTGGCACACCTCAGGCCCTTTGCAGATTGTTCACAGTGACTTGTGTGCTCCACTTTCTTCTCCTTCTTTTTATGGGTGCAATTACTTCTTAAATTTCATTGATGAATTTTCCATACGTACTTGGGTTTACTTCTTAAAACTTAAGAGAAATGTTTTTGACAAGTTTCTATCCTACAAGGCCTTCGTAGAAAAGAAATATAGACATCAAATTCAAAGGTTAAGCACAGATAATGGAGGTGAATATGTGAACAATAATTTTACAAGTTACTGCACTACACAGGGCATCCAAGTGCAACACACTATTCCATATACACCACAACAAAATGGGGATGCTGAGAGAAATAATCGCATATTAAAAGAAATGGCTAATTGTATGATCCCATCTAAGAGATTAAGTCTAAATTATTTGGTAGAAGCCATCAATTGTGAAAATTACATAGTAAATCGCACTCCCACAAAATCTCTTAAAAAATAACACCCGGAGAAGCATGGAATAAAATTAAACCAGATGTAGGTCACTTTTGTGTATTTGGCAGTATAGCATGGGCTCACATTTTTTATGAGAAAAGGAAAGCATTGCAGACTAAAAGTGAGAAGTGTATATTTGTTGGTTATTCTTAAGATGTCAAAGGTTATAGACTTCTTCAACCACATTGTAATGAAATTATTATGAGAAGAGATGTCATATTTTATGAAAATCTCTTGGCCTACAAGCCCAATTCGACAATTGTGCCTTCTTCATCCTGTGATCCATCTTCGACATTTGTTCCTTATCATTTTCCTATTATAGTTTCTTCTTCATATGATGATAGTGTACATGAAAATCCACCTTCGCCTCCTCACCTTCCTCTATATGAGTCTATTGAACTTGAACCAACACCAGCACCAGCACTTCCTAGATGGGTCTATTCAACACGAGACGCAGTTTGTGATCTTGTCAGTGATCCTTTAGATCAACGTCAGACATGTTCTCAGTTCCATCGAGCCTATTCTCTTTTGGCTCAAGTTTCAAAGACTCATGATCTTGAGACATTTGCAAAAGCTTCATGTCATCCATATTCGGATACGTCAATGAATGAAGAGTATCATTTTTTAATGGAAAACGATACTTGGGATCTTGTACCTCTTCCAAAAGTAATAAAATTTGTCAGATGTAAATGGGTCTATAGAAATAAATATGAATCATATGGAAGTGTTGAAAGACATAAGGCTTGGTTAGTTTCCAAAGTATTTTCCCAAGTTGAAGGAATTCACTATAATAAAACCTTTTCCCCTATAGCCAAAATGAATTCCATCCTCCTTGTTCTTGCCCTCGATGCCTCACATAAATGGGAGGTCCATCATATGGACGTTAAATCTACCTTCTTGCATGGGGATTTGAAAGAAGAAATCTACATGGAAAAATCTCTTGGCTATGTCCAGAATGACTCTATCCTTCTTTGTCACCTTAAGAAATCTCTTTATGGTCTTCAGCAAGCTCCCCGAGCTTGGTATGACAAAATGGACATCTTTCTTATTGACACGGGATTTTCTAGATGCCATTCTGATCCTAATGTATATACCAAGAAAGTAGGAAGCCATCTCATAATCCTTGTCCTTTATGTTGATGACCTAGTTATCCTTACTAGTAGTGACCCAAAACTTTTAAACCATGTGAAAACAAACCTTAAGAAGAAATTTGAAAAGACAGACTTAGGATTTTTGCACTATTTCCTTGGCCTCCAAGTTTTGCAAACCAATGAAGGAATTTTTCTTTCCCAGCCTATGTATGCTTGTGACCTTCTTCATCACTTTCACATGGAAGATTGTAAACCAGCCCCTTCTCCCTTCCATTCTGGAGTCAATATTACTGCCACTTGTACTTCTACCGAAGTTGATGCCACCTTGTAATGTTAGTTAGTTGGTAGCCTCTTATACTTGAATCATACTCATCCTGATATTTACTTTGTTGTTGGTCTTTTTGACCAGTATATGTAAACACCCCATGAAATCCATTGGAAAGAAGCTAAAAGGATAATTCGGTATATCTAGGGTATAGTTCAATTTGGGATACATTACAGTTCAAGGGGGACTCCTTTATTGGTTGGTTTCAATGATTTATATTGGGCCGACGACCCTGATGATCGAAAGTCTACTATAGGTTATGTTTTCAGCCTTGGTTTTGGACCTGTCACTTGGGCCTGTAAGAAAAAATAGGCTATTTCACTTTCTTCAGCAAAAAAAGAGTACCAAGCAATGGTAAATGCAAGTCAAGAAGCTTTGTGGCTTCGATAGATCCTTTCAGATTTTGGATTCTAGAAGCAACATCCGACCAACCTTTGGTGCGACAATCAGAGTTGCATCAAGATCGCCAAATACCCAGTTCAACATCAGTGAAACAAACACATCAATTTACACATTCACTTCATCATAAAGCTCATTCATGATCAAGTTATTGAAGTTATCTTTTTCCCTACAGAAGATCAAGTTGCAGAAATTTTCGCAAAGTCTCTTACAAAAGAGAAGATTTCCAAATTTCAATCTATGTTAGGAGTTTAGGAAGGTGTCATTAAGGGGGGATAGGATCTAATTCCTCCTTCCTTCTCCTAATGTTTCACTATTGTAAATCCTAAAATCCTATCCCAAGTTGTTCTTAAGGGGGGATGTTAGGATATTTAGACACTTAGGAGTTAGTTAAGCTCTTCTTGATCTAATGTGTCGTTAGGTAAAAGTGTGTTTCTTTAGTATGCATTTGTAGTTAGGAAATTCGATGTTCATGCTATGTTCCTGACATATATTGATCCAATGGTTCATATTCCCCTTGATCTTAGCGGCTACACTGATCCATGGCTTAACACTTGATTGGTCCATGATCTCTATTTAAAGAGCATGGGGAGTCATTTGCCAATGATCAATTGTGAGAAACTCTCTTGTAAAATCTCTCTATATTTTTTTTGTCTTTTGCATTAATAAATTGCTCCAAGTGGTCGCATTGACTCGGGCCATGGTTGTTTCCCCGTAGGGATTTTACCACGTCAAAACATTGGTGTGTTGATCTTTGATCTGTTTGTGTGAGTGGTTATTGAAGGTGTTCGTCCTATGTTGGAATACCTGTATAGTCGAACACTTGTCACTATTGTAACTAAAATTGGTACATCATCATCATCAACCTGTCATTGTTACTGTCATTGATACTGATACAAGTGATTATTAATATCACTGGTATTGATACATCATCATCACAAAAAATGTTTCAACCACATAAATCTTATGCCAATATCACCAATAATATCCCCCAAATCATATATCCAATATCACCAAGATATGCATCAAGCCATGTGCCAAATTATGCCTCAAGCATGTGCCAAATCATCCATGACATGCCTCAAACCATGTACCAATATATGCCCTAAACCATGTACCAAGATATGCATCAAAAATGTGGAAAAATATGCATCAAACCATGTGCCAAGACCTCCAAGACATGCCTCAAACATGTACCATACTTTCCAAGATGTGCCTCAAATCATGTGCCAACATTTCCAAGATATACCTCAAACCATGTGCCAAAATATCCAAGATACAAACCTCAAACATGTTTCAAAACATGCCTTAAGAATGTTTCAAACCATCCAAGATATTCCTCAAATCATATGCCATAACCTCCTAGATATTCCTCAAGCATATACCATAATCTCCAAGATATGCCTCAAGCGTATACCCAAAATCACTAATATACAAGCCTCAAAAATATATAGAATACATACCTTTTATCATGTAAATAACCTAGTGCATAAAATATCAGATTATTCATACCTTCTTCAAATTTAGCATTAATACATGATTCACCCAATATCAACTCGCAGACACCCGTGCTTTTCTCCACTGCAACCTACGTATACCCTATATGTGATTTGTCCATCTGCAACTAGCATATATATGTGCTTCACCCTTCTGCAAACCATGTATAACCTTAGAAAACTAGTACGGTCACCTCTATACACTTCACTCTCCTCAACCTCCTTTCTCTTAGACCATATTCTCCACCTTGCACACTTTTCCTTTGTTGAGATCACCAATCCTCCTACTACAAGTGCAGACTCACTTATGCTAGTTCCAATCCACACACTCACAGACCAAATGAGAGGTTATTAATGTGTATTTATGCTTTTCCAAGTACTTTCTTTACTTAGCTTTGTGGTCGACTTGTAACTTCTTGTTACAACCATTTTTCTCATTTTCCTGATTTTGGGGCCGACTTATAACTTATTTGACCTTAGATACGGGGCTTCTTGACCATACTTTGGGGCTTCATATTTAAGAGGGTATAACTTCTCAACCGTGAGGAACCACGTGGTTTGACACCTACCATTGGAAACAACTTGACGAGGACTATCCATATGTGAGAGGTTTGCATGTATTTACAATGTCCTTCCTACTCATTTTCTCCAATCACCTTCGAGCTTCATGACCACACCTATGGGGCTTCCTAACCATATTCTCAGGGTTTCTTTAACCATATTGTTGTGGCCACAACAACCCACCTTTACTTTTTCTTTTACAAGCGAAAAGAAAGGGGGGCCCTTCTAACATTTCAACCCTATTGCCTAATCCTCTACCACTTGAACCTAATGTTATCCCTTTTCCTACTTTGAAGGAGTTGGGGGTTTTATCTTCATGGATGATTGTCTTTGATGGGTGCTAACTATTCCTCCCGATCTAATAATTTAAAATGTATTCATAATGATTATTGGACCGTTATATTTGTTTACATTTGTATGATGGACTTGACACGCTACCTTCAGACCTTTTGTTGATTATGAAGTGTTTGATGATCCTATTTGGCTGCATGACTTGATGTTCTATTGCATTTCTTGGATGAGGTTGTGGTTGATTATTTTCTAATTACCTAATTCAAATTTTGCATCCTCTTTCTAACATTTTATGTTTCATGACTTCATACTATGTTCCCTCACATACAGATCCTACTCTTCTATTTTGAACTAGCATATGTAGTCTTAAGACACTCACCTATGGTCATCACGTTATTTTTAAATAAACCTAACACTCTCTCTTAAGTTGGTTTAAAGGAAGGGAATATATTGCTTATTGTATTATATATTCTTCCTTGATTCCATGGTTGATATCATTCTTTTGTTTTCCAGAAGAAGGTTTGTAGAGCCACTTTGTTCCCATGACTGCTCTAGAATTGAGTGGCCTATGGGAAATTTGTTGATTCTTTTCTAGAACCTTGAATTTTATCCTTATCGAGCTTCCCCTTTTCCTATTTCCCTGAGGTCCTGAGCTTCCAAGGCTATTGGATCCACCTTTCCTACAGACATGTCCTCGAGCCTCTTTGGATTCATCTCTACCATATTCTTCTTTTGGGCTTCCCTCTCTCCCAAAACCTAGGCCCAAGGAATTTTTGGTTTTCTCCTTCTTTTCCTCTATTATTTCCTCTAACCAAATCTCATAGTTGGATTTTTCCCATCGAGATATTTCCAATGAATGTAACCATTCTTAAATTCAAGTTTCGGATTGAAATTTATAACCTCGTAAAATTTCCTAAGCCAAATCTCACATTTTATTCCCACTCCCACGTGGCTCACTCTCTCTTATTTCATATAACGTGGTGCTAAAGCTAATGTCGATCCCACCACCTATCCTCATCATCGCCAGGATTTTTCCTGACTCTTCTTCCTATCCTTCTGATCACATACTCCAACAAATATGTCATAGCTTCATCGTCTCTGGCATTCACACTTTTCATTTTCAGAGTCCTTCTCCATCGAAGCACATATACTACTAATATCAAAAATTATTCCAATGGCCCTCCCCCAATGAATGGTTGGGACTTAATTTCACTTACTAATTGATTGACGACCTTCATTCGTTCTCAGAAGTTGATGGCCTTATGACTATAGTACCCACAGTATAGAAAATTATTTCAGTTCCTCAGTTTGCGAATGTTCCTTCACTACCTCAGATCGAATCCTTATTTTCTTCTTTCACATAGCAATATTTTTCGTAGTTGAATTATTTTGTGAATTACGCATGCTCTTTTGAATCTAAACCCCTTTTCATTCAAAAAAACCAACATCAAAACCATGGTATTATTACTTTGCAAAGTTTCACAAGATTAAACCTTGAGCAAATTGCCAAAGCGAAACTCTCCCGAGTTGTCGATCTTTTCCTTGAGTGAACGATCAGATCTTTTTCGTGCAACAGTATTCGGGTTATAAGTTTGGATGGTAGGATTTAACACTCTGAATGGTCTCCTTCAGAATCTGAATGACTTTTAATCGTGGTTGTTGATTGTCATTGAAAGGACGATCTAGATCTTTTGCATTCAAAATAAAGCTATGAGGGAATATTCCTTGATACCTCTTGTCGAAACCTTGAAACTTCACAAATTTTATGGATGTTGAATAATCATCTATGAATACATGTCATCACTTTTTTCTGGCTTTAACCTTCAACATGCGAATCAAAGAAATAATATTCTTCGATTATTTTCTTCGGTACCTTTGCATTGGCGCATTAGAACAGGGCATGAAATGACTCTTCCGATAGATAGTGGGGATTGGTTCTAGATCTATTGAAAGATTATATCTCAGTCTCGGAGTTGATGAATCGGGATGGGAATGGGATATGATTTAGAAAGACTATAATGTGAAGTTATAAACTCACACTCTACCATTTTTTAGGTCCAATGGAAAATTGACTAGAACCGTTGATTTGGTGGGTTTTCTCTTTTGCAGGTTCAAGAATTAATGGTCCAGATTAAACCACGGGATGAAAAATTGGGTATGTTGACTTCAAATCGTCACATATTGAGCTGCAAGCAACAAAATCGATCCAGAAATAGCGCAACGTAAAGCTATGACATAGGAGAATAAGACACAATGATCACATTCTACAGGTCGAAGCCAAAAACACCCAGAAACTTCCGAAAAACTAAAGATAATGCAAATGGACAGAGGCAATGAGTGTTTTTAAAAATATATCAATTGTAAACTGCCAAAGGAAAAAAGTAACCACCCAGTGCTCTCTTCAGATTCCATTTGTAACTCCCACATATATTTTTTTGAAATGTAAAAATGAAATTGGGGGGAAAATGAAATGAATAGCCATGAGAGCTCAAGAGTCTTTCTATTTTCTTATAAAAGAGAACTGATGGAAAAGAAAATAGATTTTTTCCCTTTGTAACAAAGGATAGTATTTTTACTTCTGAGTAATAAAGAGCATGAGGCATTTCATAAATTTGTGGCTTTGATAGATGTAGTAGAGACTATTATTTATGCATTTATATTCTGCTTGAGTAGATAGGATTATGTTGTATGTATTATTACTACACTATGTTTTCTTTTCTCATGCTATCACATGTTTCTTTATGGGTATAGAAATGATGTTATAGATGTATTTTTCAACAATTTGTTTGTGCATCTTCAACATTATTTCTTTCATTTATCATTAGAATACCTGAACTATTTATGGTTCTGATAGTTATCGTTCTTTGTACTCATTCTATTAGTTTTTCTCCCAGGATAGGTTAGAAGAAGTAGGATTAGATTAGTTTTCTTTAGTTAGATTAGTCTTAGAATTATTTAGAACTCTTTGGGGGAAAGCTCATTGTCTTTCCCTTTTTTATTCTTTTAATTCTGAGTAGCAACGAGGCCCATAAAATCACAGGAAATATTTCCCCAAAATGAGAGTAGGTCTATTTGGGACCTGCCATTGGGCGTTTTCCCTCATCTGATTAAACAGGTCATTTTGGCCCGTTAACAGAAAATGGCGCTAGAAGGAGGGCCAGATGACAAGCTGAGCCTGTGGAGTCACTTGTATTATTTTTTATTTTAATTTACTGATGGATCTATCCCAAATCCCTTTATGGGGTTGTTTTTCTAGTACTATACCTACCAAACCTCCTAGAACGATTTTACATTTCTTGTCGCAACTAAGATTTGATGGCGAGGGTGAAATCTCTGCATCTGAACATGCTTTTAATTTCTGTAAATTTTGTGGTTCTCACAATATTACTAATAGAAATATCATTTTAAGGTTATTCACTTTCACTTTTGCAAGTCAGGTCAAGAGTTGGTGCGATACTTTTCCGGCCACTTTTATTAACACATGGGAACAATTTATGCATGAATTTTTGCAGGCTTTCGAGAGTTATTATTATTTAATTTGTGTGCAAAAATATTAGAAATTAAGAAGAATGATGATGAATCTCTTAAATATTTCGTTATCATATTTAGCCATCTTCACTATATATTTCCTTTGGAAGATAGGCCCTCTAACACTGATTTGATTTCATGTTTAGTTTCTCTTGCTAGTGAAACATATGAGTCTGTGGATGAAGAATCTAAATCATGTTCTAATGTTCTTTTACATGTTGATTTAGATTTAAACGAAAATGTTGAAAATTCTTATGGTTTGGATATACTTCATATGTCTGGATATTTCTTTACTATGGGGGATATAGATTAGATAGAAAAAAAAAATCAGAAGCAACCTATGTATCCTCCCACAACTCCATTCCCCCTCACCTTCCTTGTGATGAAAATGAGACCTCTTGTTTTGTAACTTCAAGTTCATATTTTTCTGTAGCTTCCCAAGAGGATCATTTTCATGTTGATAATAGGACACTTTGGGTTACACTAATGGTTATGTTAGGCTCTCATTATCCTATCTCATATTTTCCATCACAAGGGATGGAAGCGGAATCTATGAGGAAAAACTTGAATGTTGATAATTTTATTAATAAAAATATTATATACATTCATGAAATGAATCTTTCCTCACCCATGGATAATTTCGAATTAGTTCCTCTTGATTTGGATTGTTCTACTATTACAAGTTCTCCTTGTATAACTGACATAGAACTAGAATGTTTTCCTATTATTGATGGATCATTTATTGAAACTTCTTGTTCTAACGATTCTTGTAATGTGATCCTCTCTTCTAACCGTGAATGTGATTTGGAATATATTTCAGATCCTCATGTTGTGCAGGAGAAAGACATCCACGCTGATTTTTTCACTCAAGGAGAAGAAATAAACATACAAGACATTCCTCTTGTAACACAACAACCCAATTCTTTTTTACAAGAGAAAAACTATCTTGAGGAAGAACATGTTGATTGTAAAACCATGCCTAGTGTGGAGCAAAATGATTCACAATCATCCAATGATGATTTTAAAGAAGAGGAACTACCATTCAAGGAGTCACTTTTTGAAAATCCCTCTTGTTCTAGAGAATCTTTTCATTCTCTTAACTCTTCCACTTATTTCTATTTATATCCTGATCTCTTTAATCGTTTAACTTTGCAAGTAGATACTCATGGTCCTATTCAAATAGAATCAATGGGGTTGACCTTTGTTGAATCACTTGATGGTGGTGATGCGCATTTGGAAGTTAGAGAGGATAAGGCATCTTCCCATGAACTAATTGTAACCAATCCTTATCATCCTTTTTCATGGGATGAAGAGGATTCTATAGAAAATGTGTATCAAAGGATGTGTTCTTTTTCTTATTCATTTTTTATAAATAGTGAATCTCCTTGTTCAAGTATCCCTTTGTTGAATATTGTTAATACTAGTGGATCTCACCATTGTTTTGAAATTATCTCTCATACGATGGTTGGTCCTAACCCATGCATATCTTATGATCTCACTAGTTTATATCAAGTAGTTGGTTACTTGAAGTATGAGTCCAAGGAAGTTTGCCAAGATAATGAGACACTTCTTTCTATACCGATGGTTATGTCAAGCACTCATTCTTTTGGTTTGTCTTCAAGGATAAACAACTTTGTTAGCACAAAGATTCTCTCACCAAGCACACTTTATACAAACTCTATGCACGATTCTCATTTGGTATTCTACTTTCCATTGAACTCACTCCATCAATTCTATGATAGAAGTGCAATATTTTACGATAGAACTAAAGCATGGTTGGAGATATCTTACTTGGAATGATTTCCCATGAATTATCATTATCATATATTTAATATGGTGAATAGAGTTTATCATGAGTTAATTTTTCCTACTTTTAGTCGATTCTTATTCCAAGCTATGTCACTAATATTTTGTCTTGAACATATATTTGCAGGCTTGGGATTACTTGTATGGCAACATTGGCATTATGATTTTACATAGCTCGTTTTTCAGCCATTAGTAGCATAGGAAAGGAGTAGGGTAGATAGACTAGTGTCTTTCGTTGCATAGTTTATTGTTGCTTTATAGTTTTTAATTAGATTTATGTTTTTATTTTCTTTTCATTACTGTTGGTTGATCAATAATTTGATTCTCAACAGAGGTGGAGAGGAATAGAAGGCTTGACCACTAATTTTCCCTTGATTGGGTTTTTCAATTTAATTTTGATATGGGGAAAATTTTGCTTCATTTTATTCTCAAATTTCTTCCACGTGTTGGGTAATTTTTAGATCATTGATTTCATGCATGATCATCATGTCAAATCTTGTCCAAGCATGATTTTATCTTACAAGTCTGATATGTTAAAATGAAGATATTATTTAGTTCCTCTTGGGATGAAAATGAGCACTCAAATATATTCAATCATCATATGAATATGATTCTAACCAAAATATTTTGCTTGATGAAATTCATTATGAGGGTTGATCAGGTTGTCTCATACATATTAATATTAAATTTTGAGTATTAAAAATCTGCCCATCTGAAATTCAAGCCACTCCCAATCCTTGTAATCTCCTGAGATGATTATTTATCCTTTGGTTTGGAGTTATCCAAATCTTGTTTTTCACATACACTCTTTTCTTTGATCACTTTCATCCAATATGATTTTTTTTAGACCTTTTTAGCATAATGAACTTAGTTGATTTTTTATTTCATTTTATTTCTTTTTTGTTATCGCTTTTATCTTTAATTTCCAAGAACTGGTTGCACATATCTTACGCTCTGTTCAATTTATTTTCAAGAACGAGTTTCATCTTTTATCTTGCAGATTTCTTCTTTCAAGCTCAAACACAACAACAAGAGACATTCATTCACACTGTCTAGATGCATTTTTATTTTTTTTTCACAATCCTGGATACCGTGGTCATTTAAATCTCTCTATTGTTGTCTTTTTCAGAAATTACTTGGAAACCAATATTTATATTACCCAAATCACTGATTGATCAAAGACTCAATATCACCACTGTCCATTCAATGGATTTTAAGATCTGATATTTTCTTCAATAATATATTTTCATCATTTAGGTTTGTTGATTTTGGGTTACCTATTAAAGTTACATTCTTGAGAAATCTTATTTTTATCATGGATGAGAACTTCACACTTATATCATGTTGAATATATTCAAATGCTTGGGAGTTGTAAATACCCTCATGAAATATGTCGATGCAACTTCTATTATTCCAATTTCAAATATTTATCATTTACGTTTTTAGCCATGATGGTGATTTTTCAAGATGTAATTTCCTTGTGGGATATAAATTATCAATCTACTGGGCCCACACTCTTTATCACTCCTCGAACCCAAAAATAATGTTATTCGTAATCAAAGGAAACACATGCCTTGGGATGCAATGTTGATAAGTTTTCAATCATATTTGTTATAACTAATGTTTGTTGGTAGATTGATATGTTTAGATGATAAATAGGATTGTAGTCTTATGGTCTTGTTTTCTTAATTTGATTGAATCTGATTTCAGGACTAAGACATTGTGTCCAGAGATCCAAACCTCGTAACAATCAATGACACTATATCTCTTGTTGAAGGGGAAAATGTGGGAAATCACCTACTACTTATCGCTCAAGAAGAAGGATGTGATACTTGGTTGAATGCATAGTGGATGATACTTGATAACTGCATTGTATTTCCACAAAGTTTTATGACAACCAACTTACTTCAAGTTTATTTAGCTTAGCATGTTTTTCCTAGAATCAGTTTTAATTCCAGTCATTACTTTTCAATTTAGTTAATTCTAATTTCAATAATTCAGTTAAATAAGAGGAGGATTTCTTCCCAAATTGTCTAAGAGATGATCAGGCCTTTCTCTTTTTCTATGCAGGTTGGAAAAATGGCTTTTGCAACCAACAACTCTGAATTTTTCTCTTTGAATGAAAGCAACATAAGGAAGTGTTAATCTGGAACTTGAATGCTCAGATTCCTTTGCAATATTCTTCGATTGATAAATCAAGATTGTCACCAACTTATTAGTTGATCAGAAATATATTCCCATTTATTTACTCACATATTGGTTTCTGATATAATTGATATTTGAAGTCTTTTTCGTGACTATTTTGATAACCTCCATAGTTGTGATATTTCGTTTCATTATCAAAATGAATCTTTGGTATTAATAATTATCTTTTATGGAAAAGAGAAATTGACACTTTGGTGAGAAATGTAATTTTTGTTATTGGAAAATTCAATGTTTTGAAAATTTCAAAGGAATTGCTTATGTCAAGAAATCTTGAGAGCATATTGGTTTATGGAGCATTTCATGAAATTGGTTTTCAAAAATCAGATTTGATTGAGAATATTCATTAACCCATGTTTCTTGATTCGCGAAATTGTTTTGTCCCACTAAATGAAAAGAAAATCATATATCACAATTGGATTTAAGAATTGTGTTGCAAAATGTTTTCCATTAGATAATCAATTCTCATACTCTGGTTTGTTTTCATTTCAGATCAAAAACTCTAGGAATCTTTTCATTGGGCTTGATATTAATTAGCTAACTTTTCTTGATTGTTGATTTCCCTTGACTTACTATCAACTTCCCACCTAAAAATCTTCTTCTATTGTTACTGCCATATTTATTGCACGTTTTTGTTTTCTCTTCTTAGATTTTTCATCCAGTTTTCATCCTTTTGATGACTGACATTCTAGCTTCAAATTTCCTTTTAGTTTAGTCTTATTTTCATGAATTCATTTATGATTTTATCTTTTCTTTCTATTTATGCATATTCCTCCCATATTTTGATTTGACTGTTGGAATTTCTTTGAGTTTATTTGACTCGTAGTCTATTGGACAACTGAGAGGGGGGGTGAATCAGTTGTTATTGTGCTTAAACAATTATGCCCATTTCAAACTCTTTACACAACACTCATTGACGATCACAATAATGCAGGGAAGTAAGCAATAGAATATTCAACATCAATCACACACATGAAATATACAGAGATAGGTATTTCCTAAGGAAACCCATAAAGGGGAAAACCTCTTCTTCTTGATATGATAAATAATCTTTACTTTCTGTACATTATCATTCTTATGAGCACCAACTCCTTTTGAGGCTACCACCTCTATTTTACAAACAACAACTTGCTGAGAGCACCAACTCTTTGGTTTCTCTAGCACTTACTAGAAGGAAGCACCAACTCCCTAAGTGTTACAGCACCAAATGGATGGAAGCACCAACTTCCTGAGTGTTCTAGAACCAACTTCTAGTTACACAGGCACGGACATGTATAACAAAGAACAATAGTTCTCCCTTGCACCACCCTACCACCCTGGTTTTTCTGGCTGCAACCAAATGGAAGCCACAACTCCCTCTGTTCAAGCACCCACTTGAAACTCTGAGGACAACAGTCCTCCCTAGCACCACCCTACCACCTTGATTATAAAAACTTCGTTACTGAAAATTATTACAGTGATACAGTGTTTTTCAAAGGGCTTGCCAGTCTCATCATTGTTCATCTATATTGCTCTGCTCTGCATGCATCAGTGTCTTCCTACTCGCATCCTCTTGAGCTTCCTAATCTTTTTCTCTGTCTCTGCATGCGCGCCTCGGCTTTATCTTTCTCTCTCAGATATGCATTTATGTTCTATTTCTTTCTTCTACACTTTATGCTCTGTGTATTATTTCCATTCTCTGCGCTATGCCTCTTTTGTGCGTTTCAACTATTGCACACAACATGCTTCTACCCGCATGAATCACTCTCAATAGAAGCAACCATATCTTCTTGGTTATGTGTATATGTATCATGACAAGTCCTCTACCAGATCATACACCTAACTCTTCGTTCTCTCTGGCGATCATGTTGAGTCTATTCTTCATCAATGGTCATTATCCTAAGATTCTTTGTCTTCTCTGGAAGTTATAGTCTTCGACGCTTTTCCATCTGTCAATTGTCTCTATGATGAGTCTTCATCCTACTGGTAGTTACCTCGAGACTCTTCAATTCCTCTGGCAATCACCCTGAATCTCTTCAAATTCTCTAGAGGTTATGCTCAATGTGTTCATCATTAGTGGGCGTTATCTTGAGATTCCTTGGCTTCTCTGGCATTCAAAACTCTCTGTCTTCTCTATTAGTTACATCCAGTGGTCTTTGGCTTCTTTGGCTTCTAAGCCCCTTCCTTCACATGACCACTGGTGGTGACCCAATCGCCTATTCAAAAGGTGCTTCCTGATATCGGTCTAGTGAGTGCTAGCTCTTTTTCACGATATGACCTTGGGCTATGAACTTCATGTGACCACGCGATTTCGGACGCCTCCATAGGCGGTTTGAGGGAAACCCGCTTTTCACCCCACAATTCACTACGAGCCTCTAGGCGTCCTTTCTCCAAAACTGTGGTTTCGATTGCGGCCCGCTCATGAAAAATTAATACCCAAGCATGTTCTGACCCCACAATGTGATGGGACCGTCGATCTTACGATCTTGATGGTGATCCTGAAACAGACGGATCAAATCAGACGGTTTATTTCATGGAAACAAATCAATGGTCAGATTTGATCCTTACACTCATCCTTTGATTGTTCAATCTGACGGATAGGACTTAATCAAACATTGAGATGGACGGTTGTCGGAACTTCGACCTTCAGAACTTCAGAATTTCAACTTCTCAAACTTACACTATCCTTCCACTGTACTATGATCAATGATTGAGCATACACCCGAAGTGATATTTCATATCGGATGACTCGTGTTCTTTCCGACGTGGTCTATCACATGTCCTTCCTGAGGTGATCTACTGACATGGGTGAGACGTGTAGGCAGTGTAGTGGAATGTGGAGGCAAAGTGTGGTAGTGGAGTGTCATGTGTAGCGGGTAGTGGAGTGTGACGTCAGAGCATGGAGGTGGTATGTATGAGTGGTTTGGTGGTTTACTAGGAGGGGGGGTCAGGCAGTAAGTGGTAATGAGCAAGGGGGGTCTGAGTTAACAGAAAGGTGACATGTATGAGGGTCCCACAAGGAAAATACCACCAACTCAAACCCCCCCTACAGTTAAAGGAAGAAAGCTTGGGGGCTTCGATATGCCCTGTCAACCGTAGATCTAAGTCCCCGATTCTCGACCACTGAGATTAGTGTGTCCTTTACCCATGTTATCCTATCCTTCCACTTTAGAATGATATAATGGTTGTGATATCCTTCGGATGATCCGACGGTCGAGAACGTATTTTGTCTCTCCGGGTCTCTGGACTTCAGAGATTTCAAATCTCAAACTGACGTCTTGAAGTGAGATTTTTTCCAGAGAGTAACCTCCTCACATATTTATATCTGAAACAAATCACGTTCGTTGGATCGGGATCTTAGATCAATGGCCCGATCTATCTGTAATGAAGCTCTTCTATATTATCATGTCCTTCCAATTAGAATGATCCAACAGCTGATAGAAATTTGTGTTTGATCTGACGGATGACGGGTATTCGAATAATCAAATTCTCAACTCTTTAGCCCCATTTAACTTACCATTCAATTAATTCAATCCGACGGTCGACAGGTATTCGGGTGATCGTGATCTCAAATATCATCCCTTTCTTATCATGTCCTTCCACTAATTCAATCCGACAGTCATCGTATTTTCTCCATATCCGATGGTCCACATTCATTTCGGATTTCAGGATTCACGTAATTCAACTTTCAAGTTGCCAATTCTTCTGAAGTGAGATTCCCCGAACGATAACCTCCTCGCAAATCCACTGGATCTAATAGTTGTTGGTCTTTTGGATCATTGATCCAATGTCCATTGTCTCTCTTCCTCCTAAGCTTCTTATCTCTATGACTTAGAATATTTTCTAAGTGTTCACGGGTCTCGACCTTTGCTCCTCCTACAAGTCTGTCTCTTGGACCTCGTCTGCAATTCTAGAAACGGCTATCTCTTCTGAGCTTTCTTATTTGTGCATATTGTTCGCTTCTCTTCATGAGATTATGATTTTTCTGTAAAACATCGACATTGTTGTTCTTTTCATCAATGACAAGCACACGCTTTCCTGTAAAACATGCCAACATAGTCTTCCTTGAGGATTTCCATTTAAATTTTGGTGAAGAATTTGGTCAATTTTGGTCACATACTGAAGATGTTTTCTTACAAGTCATAACATGCATGGGTTTCTCTATCTGAATGAACATTTATAAAGTTCTTATTTGTAGGTATGGACTGATATTTTTGGTGGAATACATGTGCCTGCTGAGCATACCAGGATAATTGATAAGTATAGGAAAGTGTCTATCCACTCTTTTCTTTGATCTCCATCCACTTCACATTAATAAGATGGAAAATACTATAATGTCTTTTGGAGAGACTTGTGGGTTAAATTAAATTGCATAACATCTACTCAGTGAATCAAAGCTACTCTTGTATCACCCTACTTCCTTCACACCCTATGTGCATATGCATATCAATATCTAAAATCTAAAAGGGCGAGCATGTTCTGAAATGAAAAGGAAGTTGAAAACACTATTAATGGTGTGGTAAGTACAAGTAAACTTGTTGGGTCTATGGACACCTGTTGGCAGATGAGATCTGCTTGTATGGTACCAAGGCAACTTCATCGGGACTATGGACGCTCGTTGGCAGTTAAGTAATGTCGGGAAAAGAGAGATGAGGAACACACTTATGTATATATTTGTTTGTTTTAAAAGTGAAAACCCATGGTTGAACCAAAGATAATTTCAAGTGTAAAACTAGTAAAAGAACTTATCTCATTAATCAGTTCTTTGAAAAGGGTGTGTTAGATTACAAGTACTAGAAATATTGGGTTATAGCTTTTAAAATTTTGGTGTCATTTTGGTACCCATAACTATCGAAAAATTGTCTCGAGTTTGTTGAACTTATCTTTAAAATTCAGATATGAAGTACAAGCCCTAGATTTCTATTGACATAGATAATTGGTTCTTCTAGTTTGTTTCCATTTGTTGTGGCCACAACAACCCACCTTTACTTTTTCTTTTACAAGCGAAAGGAAAGGGCCCCCCTACTAAAATTTCAACCCTATTTCATAATCCTCTACCACTTGAACCTAATGCTATCCATTTTCCTACCTTGAAGGAGTTGGGGGTTTTATCTTGATGGATGATTGTCTTTGATGGGTGTTGACTATTCCTCTCAACCTGATGATTTCAAATGTCTTCATAATTCTTATTGGACTGTTATATTTGTTGACATTTGTATGATGGACTTAACACGTTGTCTCCGTACCTTTTGTTGATTTTGAAGTGTTTGATGATCCTATTTGGTTGCACGTCTTGATGTTCTATTTCATGTATTGGATGAGGTTGTGGTTGATTATTTGTTAATTGCCTAATTCAAATTTTGCATCCTCTTACTAACATGTTATGTTGCATGACTTCATACTATGTTCTCTCACATACAGATCCTACTCTTCTATTTCAAACTAGCATATGTAGACTTAAGACACTTGCCTATAGTCATCATGCTATTTTGAAATAAACCTAACACTCTCTCATAAGTTGGTTTAAAGGCAAGGAATATATTCTCTATTGTATTACCTAGTCTTCCTTGATTCCATAGTTGATCTCATTCTTTTTTTTTGCAAGAGAAGGTTTGCAGAGCCAATTTGTTTGCATGACCGCTCCATCATTGAGTGGCCTATGGGAAATTTGTTGATTCTTTTCTAGAACCTTGAATTTGATCCTTATCGAGCTTCCTCTTTTCCTCTTTTCCTGAGGTCCTGAGCTTCCAAGGCTATTGGATCCACCTTTCCTAAAGACCTTTCCCCAAGCCTATTAGGATTCATCTCTACCAAATTCTTCTTTTGGACTTCCCTCTCTCCCAAAACCTAGGCCCAAAGCCTATTGGATTTTCTCCTTATTTTCATCTATTACTTCCTCTAACCAAATCTCAAAGTTGGATTTTTCCCATCGAGATCTTTCCAACGAATGTAACCATTCTTAAATCTGAGTTATGGACTAACAGTTATGGCCTCCTAAAATTTCCTAAGCCAAATCTCACTTTTTCTTCCCACTCCCACATGGCATCTGTGCAGCTCACACTCTCACATGGCCATCTGACATGGCGCTAATGCTGGTGTGGCACCCACCACCTATCCTCATCATCATCGAGATTTGTCCTGAATCTTCTTCTGAGCCTTTCAATAGCATACTTCGACAAAGACATCAGAGCTTCATCGTATCTAGAATTCACACTCTTCATTGTGAGAGTCCTTCTCCGTCAGGGTACATGTTAAGCCCTAATATTGGCTCATTACCCCTTAATTGGGGCATATTAGATTAGTAATGTTATTTTATTTATGTCAGCTTTATTCCATTAGTTGTAATTATACCTCCTAGTCTCCTATATATACCAAGGAGACATTTTCATTTGGAATCATCTTGTACTTGAACATTTATGTGGGGTAAAAGGAGGTTGCCACCTCGAAGAGGCTTATTATCTGAAATTATCTATTTTTCAAGGTATTGAGTACTTATTCGAAGGTTTTTCTATGCTATATTGATATTTGGTTCTTAACATATGGTATCAGAGCTCAAGGTCTTGGGGTTTCGCTACTACATCTGAGACACCGTGGAATTTTCACTAGAACTTGTTTTCTACAATGATTCATAAGGAATGTCTTGGAGGATATTTAGTAGATGGGTCAAGGTACGTTGGATTAAAATTTTATCTCCTGAGGCCTTACACTTTTGGAGATACAGCCTTTTTAAGATAGGATTCTGGAATCATCCTGAATTGAGTCATTGCAGAATTTTCTCTATAATTTTTTTTTCTGTAACGTTTCAGACCCTGAACTCCACAGGATATTCTCATAAATTATTAAGGTATCTATGGTAGAAATTTCAGATTTTGGGTCATCTTAAATTTGTATATACACCCTATGGAAGATAGGGTATCTGACTAGTCCTATTGACTAGTCTCAAGCAAGTGTTCTAGGTAAAAAAATCATAAATTCCTCCTAGAGTATCCAAACTGAGTGATACTAGTTTCATTTCATGGTGGAAATCCCTTAGTAGTTCTAGTACGAGTTTTAGAATATATATATCAATTATTTTGTGCGAAGCACGCTATACAAGTGAGATATTCTAGAAAGGCCAAAAATCAACAAGTTGTGGAGAAGTTACCGTAAATTCCAATTGGCACATCCAATTTTTATCAGACCTAGGGAATTAAAGAGAGGAAATATCAGAGACCTACAAAAAATAAAATCTCATACTCAAAAGGGCCGAAATTTTGGATATACAATAAAAGGAAGATTGTCTAGCATAACCACCTCAAAATCAAGGTTTAAAGTGATACTTGGCCAACATGCCACCAAAAAAGGGAACTTCTACACCAAATAAGCCTCCAAACAATCCTACTTGGACTCTTGATGAAGGTGAAGAAATGCGTAGGGACGTAAATGAACTACAAAAGAATATGGATTCAATGGAAGCTAAGTTGGATACTAAGATGGATTCAATGGAAGCTAAGTTGGATACTAAGATGGATGGTTTAAAATGGGAGATCATGG
>JASDQU010206269.1:47745-63307 GCA_032191745.1 Picea mariana
ATTGAAAAGCAAAAAAAATATTTATCAAAAAAATACATTATTTTACTTTCAATTTTGTTCCTGCAAATTCTTCCTTCACTCATTCGAGATTTAAATTATTTGAAACATTGAAATCATTCCCTTAAGATATGATATTTAACAATTAATGGTTAGTAATCAAAATATAAGTTAAAATAAGAAATAAAAATAAACACTCTTTTTTAGGATAGATAAACAAAATCAAAATCAATCAAATTAAAATGAATGCATTGGCATAGTTTTCTAGCTAGAAAAAACTCAAGGGTTATAACAAAGTGGAAGAGAGGGGATATAGAGAGGGAGTGGGAGAGAAGGAGAGAGATATAATAAGAGTGATATTGGAGAATAGGGAGTGGTGGGAGAGAGGGGTATATATGGTGGAGAGAGAGTGAAGAGGGAGAGAAGGGTAGAGAGAGAGAGAGAGGTAAGGGAGGTAGAGAGAGAGAAAGTGGGCAGAGTGGGGGAGAGAGAGGGAGGGGGATATAGAGTGAGGGGGAGAGAGGGGTATACATGAGAGAGAGAGAGAGAGAGAGAGAATTATGAGAGGATATAAGGTGAAGGGTAGATGGGTAGGGAAGAGGGGAGAGAAAGAGAGACAATGAAACAAATAGAAAAAAAGGTATAAGAGTGCACATGCATTCCAGGAATGCGTGCACATTCCTAGAGAACGTGCACTTTCCTGGAGCATGTGCATGTTCCTAGAGTGTGTGTGTGTGTTCTTAGAAGCATGTGCGCATTAGTTCTAGTTCAATTTTTTGGGGGCGGGAATGACAACTCTAACGTATGTGTATGCTAAGTTGGTTTCATCAAATTTAGGTTGGGGATTGAAAACGTAGTGGTTTGTTTTGCAAATACATAAAGACCTCCATTTTTATAAATACCTCTCTATATCTCTATTTTTCATAGTAATTTTCTATAGGCTACAATCTATTTTCGATGAAACTACAAACAAAAATAGATTTGACTATGCAGATTCCAAATATATAATTTAAAAAAAATAATAATATTGCTTACTAATTGTAATATATTGTTGTCTTGACATATAACAAAATCCTAAAATACATACCTCTTTTATTTCTTCTATAAATTGTTATCAACTTAACCATTTTTAAAATAAGTTATATACTGCACTAGAAGAACTGATATCTACAATCTAAAAAAAATAAAAATTTTGTTTGATAATGTTAAGGCCCTCGTAGCCTGCACTAATGGAAGACATTGTAATTTTAAGGATATATTGACTTTCATCATTTAAAAATATATATGTAATTAATATTATAAATTTTGAAAAAATAGACCGCACTAGAACAATGGGTTATCTACAATTCTACAATTTTTTTAATGAAATTCCATCATTAAGGTACTCCACCTCTGCAATAACAGAGACATATACCTTATATTTTTCTTGAAAAATAACATACCATTGTTTAAAAAAATCAAATTTCACATAGTTATTCACAATTTATATAAATAAAAATTATATATCGAGAAAGCTAATTCAATTTCCTACATTTCATCTTTTTACACCATATTCAAATTCATTGTAAAAGTGCCTTGAATAATTCCTCCAAGTTAATAGATTGTTATTTTTCCATGTTTGCATTGTCACTAATGCATCATGAGAGACCATCATTAGCTTGAACATGCCCTCTAAATGCAAACAATTAGTTCCAACAAATTCCAAAATAGAGGAAGAATATGTGGAAACTATAGAAGCAACACAGGAGATTGTGTGGCTCAGCAAAATGCTTGAAGATTTGCAGGAGAAATAGGTGAATTATACTCCTCTTCTAGTTGACAATACTTATGCAATAATGTTGGGAAATAATCCTAGATTCCATGATTGAACCAAGAACATCAACACAAAGTAACATTTGATTTGATATCATGTAGAGGCCAAAACTATTCACATGAGACATTGTTCCACAAATGAGAAAATTGTGGACATCTTCACCAAAGCACTTGGAAGAGAAAAAATTGAAAAATTCATAATGATGCTTGGACTCACAAACACCCCTCTGGATTAACGGGGGGGTTTTGGATACCTAATCCTCATGATTATGGTATTTAGTAAATATCATTTAGGAGAAATCTGAAGAGTTGTAGGTGATAGGAAGAGTCATTTCAACCTCTTGGAAGATAAAACCAAAGGTCACATCAATTATATTTATGAATCTCTCACATTAATGAAATTCATCCAAGTGTGGAGTAACTCATTCTTTTCCCATACCTGGTCTAACACCCATGCCATAGAGGGATCAAGAAGAAATGGAAGCACAAAATTATAGGTATTTAAAAAGTCAGAGATTTATTATAGTCGATTTTTAAAATTTTCCCTTTTTATGAACTTCAATTTATATTAGCTTAACAAATATAACACATCAGGTTACATCACTACTTTTAGTGAAAAATATCAAGATCACTCATAAAATGAGTAAGATATGTGATATTTTATGAGTATTATTACACATTATGTTGTTTTGGCAAGATTGTTGAAATTTATTGGTCTTGGAGTATGATCTTAAACTACTTCCAATTAGTCAAGAGATAATATTTATCAAATGTAAGGAAACAAGTTAACTTCCCATGACCCATAACCATATGGAATGAGTGAGACTCTAGCCCCTTATGAACCACCAACAAATTATTTCAAATGGTCAACATAATGATGCAATTGCATGTAGAAGTATTGAAATTGTATTAATAGAGCATGGGCTAGTAACCCTAAATATTGTAGGTTTCCTGCTTCTAAACCAAAAAAAAGGAGAAAAAAAAGAAAAAAATAAATACTAAGTCTCATCGATGCCCATTTAGGAAACCCTTAAATATATCCCTTTTTAACACATTTTAGTGGGGTGCAAGTTAAAGTATGAAACTAGGCTAAAAAGATTTAGTAGAAAAAAGAGTGATGTTGCTCGTGAACACTATGTGTAGATTCTAGTTATACAACTTGTTAGCACTAAGAGTCACCCTTAGATTGCGGGAGGATAAGCCCAATACCCATCAGATTTTTTGGTGGATGTTTCTTTTATATGAGTGGAGGTCAATGGACAAAACTCAATATATGAATGATGTTCAACAAAGAACTGGACAAGAAATGTATAGGGAAGTGAGGGCCACAACTAACTTCAGTCAGTGAATTGAGTTTAAGTGTGAGCAGAGGGAAGACTTAGTGGGAAAGGTGGACAAGACTGTTATGGGCATCAAGCCTTCAAGCAGATTGGAGAAGAAAACCTCAGAATCAATATCACTCTTAAGCTCAAGTTTCATACACTAAAAAATGTTCAAACAACACAATCATAACAGCACAATGATCAAACCTACATCACCATGTAGCTACAACAAATCGACTAGATCCTCCATGCCCAAGACATACAATGTAAGAGGGAAAAATATCACAAGGAAGTTGACTAAAACTGGTCACGATACCACTGCAATCAAACCTACATTACAACAGCATAACCCTCGACTAGATCCTCCATGCTCGAGTGTTTTAGCACAGTTGTTTACAAAGAGATGAAAAGAGGTTGACTTCTATTAATCTGAAAGTCTCAAATCTGATACATAACCAGAGAACAACTATGGAATTAAAAACATTACAAAATAGGGAGCTCTGCTTAACCAATTGACAACCATAACAAAATATAAAAACTATCTATTTATACCCAGAACAGTCCCCAACTATCAGGAGTGTGATCTGATCACTACAATCAAATATTTGCGTCGAGGACTTCTTCTGTCATACTGAACATGCATTCCTATATTAGACATGATCTTAGATCAGCATGGGTCTGCAGGGAAATCTTCTCGCAGGGGTACCACGGGCTGACGGTTCAGTCCCCACAGTCGGGCCTTCCATGCCTTCCATTTATGGGGTGAGCTAAGGTTTCAACCATCAAACCTACCTTCCATTAACTTCCTTTCCTTGGAGATTCAACGAAACTTAATGATCAGGGGCGCGGCCACTTGCTTCTCTCAGATAGGATTCCATATAAATATGTAATTACCGGGCCACTCAGAGGTGGTTTGGATTCAGACTGCTTTTGGGCACACAATCCATCACATTTCACCACGTAGTATTTTCTCCATACCATGGTTTCCATTGCGGGACCACTTAGGAAAAATATTGCCCGAGCATGTTGCGTCCCTGCAATAGACTGTGGTCATTGATATGGTCACAATCTGATATCTGGGCGCACTTTTGGCTAGATTTGGTGCCACCACCAAGCTTATTCGCCCACTGTTATAGCAAGATTTGCCTCACCATTGCTATCTTTCACAGAGGGCCTTTTTCCATTTCCCTATCCAGACTTATTATCCCTTTTTGATGAATCCAGAGATAAAATTATACATTTTTCCACATATACACTCCCTATCAGTTATACAAGATGTGTATATGCTTGTTGCTCCATTATAACTTGCGTATATCGAGATTTGTGCCAAAAAATACAAAATGAAGTCAACTTTCCATGTCACGACAAAAGATCTCTGATCCTTGGCCTTCCATATACTAGAAATGTTCTGAATCGACCCTTTGGTTACATTCTGAGGGTTATAAAAGCACAATTTTGAGCTATGGAAAAGAGGAGAACGCATTCAACTTTGAGAGCAAAGTTACTCTGGAGAAATTACTTCATATTGAGTCTGCATCCCTTTGTTCCTCAATTCTGAACATAGTGTTCAACCCCCAAGCTCTTCCCTTATTATTGAGAGGACCTCTTTGCCTCTTTCTCATGAGCTTGCCTTTGGTGGAGGATTGAAGTGGTGGGGACCCAGTTGGAAGGAACTTGGTTTCTAGTTTCGAACCGTGCTGACACAGAAGTCTGTAATGTTGACACTTCTGGTGATCAATTATTAATAGAAATACTCCTTTCTCGTCCTATTGGTGTCTTGCAAATATATGATTATTATCCATGGGTGTGTTTATAATGTTATTAATGGATTATGCTATCTGATGTGCTAACCCCCTTTTATATCATCAATATATACTTGCTTTGCTTGTTTGTTGAGAACTTCTCGTAGGTATAAAGATTTGGGTCAAAGTTTTCAACGATGGAACATCATCAAACGTTGGATAGAGGTAGGCCTCTTTCTTGTATTGCACATTAGTTTATATAGCATATGTTGGAATTGAGTTGATTTCTGCAGTCATACCTGTCTGTTGTGGTTTACCCTTGGCCATAGAGAGTTTTTCCCTTGTAACAGAAATGGCAACTCCACTGGGGATAGATCTTCCTTCTAAGGGTTGAAGTACTTTTTCTTCTTACATTGCTCTTTTTCCTTTGTGTTTTTTGTCGTATCATTGCTTGATAGATCTTGTTCACTCTAAGTCTAATTTTTCAACCCTTTACCCTTGTCTGGCCTTGTTTTAAAGCATATACGCCCCTTTTTCCTTGACTATCGCATATACACGCTTGTTGTCTCACAGCAAGAGGCATATATACACTTTGTTCTCCTGAACAGTCGCGTATACCACTTCCCCTTGCTTGTTTTCTTGGTTGAGTGACTGTTGGGTGGGATTTAAAGATTGCTAAGCCTTTTTAGGTCTCTGTAGTGCCTGTTGAGATTATCTAGGATGACAGGAATCCTATTTGGAGTTGAATTTTTGGGCGTGGCCTTTCTCTTTGTTTTCTATTTTTAATTTGTCCTTGGTTTCTGGGTCGTTTGCTTGGATGCCTGTTATTCTACTTGAGCTACTACTTTTATACACTGTAGAATTCATCTGCCAAGTTTCTTATCAGTCCATGCATTTTCTTTTTAGAATATTGAAAATACAAAATATAGGCATTTTGCATTGGTTGGCATTTTTGTCTTTGAATTTTCACCATTAGCTTAGAACATTTAGTGAAAGATCCTATTTTATTTCTGAATTGCAGATTTGAAATTGAAGACTGCATTGTTTTTATTAGCATATCATTCATTAAAAAGTTAAAGATAGACTTTGCATTATATCCATATTTATTTTCTGGCAGAGTCGTAACACCATGAGTTTCACTTCCATACCTTTTTTAGTAACCACGGCCAATAAAATTTATGCTTTAAACTAAAATTGATTAGTCATGATTTTATTTTTAGGGTGCACAAACTAGCTTAGGATTTAGTGTCTTGGAATAAGATTTTGTGAGTAAACTTCTCCAAGGAAATTAAATCAACATATGTGTATGAGACAGGGATTTGAGAAGTCCATTGTATGATTGGTAATATCAGGAGGCTCTGCTCACACCAGAGTTAATCACAAGGTCGTGCGAAGTTAGTTGAAGGGATAACCCCTAGATACTCACCTAGAGTCAGAGATATTTCTGTGGATTTATTCGTATTTGGGGATCTTGCCAGTGCCCATACCTCTGCGAGAGGCGGTGCTTTCAAGGTTTCAGGCTTTGCTACCCTTCCCATACGGTGATCCAGACTTATGACTTCTCACTTGTGCATCGGTTATATAGTGGTTTATTAGTTGCTTGACTTAGGTATCTCATAGGTTACTTGTAGGGGTTATTCTGCTTGTACCCTGAGTTAGATAAGGGTCAGACAACACACAGACTTTATGGAGGATTACCTCTCCAAGGGGATCTAACCGACTGGTTGTTAAGCCCACGAGGGCCCTTATAACTGATTATGTTACCTCCAAACTTTAGTGGGGAGTCTCAGGTCCCTCTTGGATGAGACATACCATCTTTAGCGAGGGAGGCCACTCAGCCACTTTAGCCTGTTTGCATGCATATCAGCCATTTGAATTTTTGGTATGCTCTTTGACTACTAATTGACCATAGGATATATTTTTATTTGTGGAAGATTCATAAGTTGTCATGGAGTCGGACTAGCTTCCTCGCAGGTCCCATCGGTTGTTATAGTTACCACCGGTTTTCAGTCCTTTCCTTCTAAAAGGTGTAGAATTATCAGTAGTGGTACACACACATCCACTTTTCAGACTTGTGATCCTGCAAGGATGAGTACCGAGTCTAGTCTTCAGAACACTGGGAGTTCTTTGACTCCCAATCCCACTATAATTAATGGCACTCCTTCAACACATGCAGCCGCTACAGTTGCAGTGTCGGAGGCTTATACCGGTACTATGGCTCGGCCTGTAGTTAATGCTTCATCTCTTGCCTCGAACCCTTTTGGAGGTTTTGGCCACTCGCTGAGTTACAATGTTCAGACCATCCCTATGGCTTCTAGTCTGTTTTCTTATGGTATGCCTAACTTCACCTCGTAGTTTTCAACTTCCATCTTAGCTGTTGGCCATAATGCTAGCCTTGGACTTGGGGGCACTACACCTCCTTACACTCCTTCACCATTTGGTGGTTCTCATATTCCCCAAATGAATCCTAATGTAGGGAGTGTCCCTATTCTTAACCCTGGGTCTAAACCCTCTACGGCTGGATGGAACAACCCAGCTGGCGGACAAGTTCCGCCCTATATCAATATCCCCTCGGTGATGACTTCGACCAATACTTTTGGCATGACGAATCCACCTCAATCCTCTAGATTACCACTTGGAGGAGGTCAGTCTTACACTTTGGGCACCCCCCAACCTGGATCTAATCCAGTTGGGGGAAATTTTAACAACCCCCAGCTTGGATCTAATCCAACTAGGGGCAATTTTCATAACCCTTATCAGAACATTTATGTTGGAATGATGCCCAATCCATCTTCTACAAGTCAGCCTGGAGGAGGGCCTTATAATTTTGGAAACGGTTTTAGTCCTCACCAGAATCCTGGATGGAACACAGTTCCTAACACAGCATCTTTCGCAAGAGGATGGGGTCAGGTGTCGCAACCCCATATTCCCTTTTTGGCCACGCTTAATCTATCAAATTTGTCTAAACTAATGCATGACCTGGTGAGTCATGACCCCACATGGCCCCCTGTCCCCACCAAACTTCCATCAAACATTCCAAAGTTTGAAGGTAAGAATGGCGAAGACCCTGGTGATCACATCACTACTTTTCACCTTTGGTGCTCATCGAATTCTCTGAACCATGATTCTATTAGGTTGTGATTCTTTCAGTGCACTCTCATTGGAGTGACGTCACAATGGTACATTGAGCTACCTAGGGGGACATATGGGTCATTCCATCAATTGGTGCTAGCCTTTCTCAATCACTTTCAACTACTCATTCATTATGATGTTGGCCTTGAAATTTTGTCAACTTTAAGCCGAAATACTGACACTCACATCTCAGACCATATCCAGGAATGGCATAGGTGAAGGTGGTTGGTTAAGACTCCTATACCCCCAGCCTTTCTTCTATAATGGTTCCTAAAGTCTTTACAGGATCCTATTTCAAAGGATGTTTCTACTTCTGGGGTCTTCAGTGAGGAAGAAGCTATCCTTAGAGCGCAACAATTTGATTTGATCTATGCTTAGTCTGGGATGTTATACCGCCTTCTTCCATATGCACCATGAACAAATCAAGATCCTAGACAAACTCTTGGACCTCATGCCGATGGCATTGTAGGTTCCGCCAATGTGAATTCCACAGACTTGACAATGAAGTCTGTTGGAGGGCTAGCCTCATCTGGATCCTCTAAACCCACCCAATCAGCGAATGTACATTCTTTGCAATCGTCGAAGAACCCAAACAGTGACCAGCAACCAGATGGGAATAAAATAAAAGGACAAAATAATCGTAAGGGTGGGAATAATAATAATAATAAACCCAAGGAAAAAGATAATAATGGGAAACATAATGATAATGCTAGAGAGGGAAGGAAAGAGAAGCATAAGGTGAAGTTTCCTTGTAAACTTTGTACCAATGACCACCTTACCCACTTGTTCCACAAACTTGTTGAGGCCGCAAGGATTTTAAATCTACCACCTGTTGTGCTGATGAAACCATTCCCACACAACCATCACTTAGCCTCGAGTTCTTCGAGCGCTGGAAATGCACCTGGTGGAAGTCAAAACCCACCATTGTAAGATGACGATTGTGTTTTCATCAATATGGTTGATGCAAAAGTTTATATAGCCAACTGCTCTCGAGATTATAGCTCTTCAAAATCTAGTACCAGCATAGAAGCTCCTCCTCCACCCCTGAAGACAAACTTACAGATCGAGAAACCAGAGCCACCGCCTCATATTCTGAAAGGAGTACTCAAGTGCTCTACCCACAACCCTAATGCTAGAGCCTCCCAAAAATATTCTATTGTTGAAGATCTAGGCCAAACCCCTTGTTCAATGTAAACTTTGGAGGTACTCCAGATGTGTCTATCATAAAGGAATGCCTTACTCTTTGCCTTAGGAGATCTAGATCCTAGTGGCTCGAAAGTCATCAAGTTTGATGTCACAGACGTGAAACCTCGTTTACCCTACCATGTGGATTTTCAAATCCACGTGGAGTATTCCAAGTATACTATCAAACGAGTGGTCATTGATGAAGGTGTTGCCACTTGCGTGATGTCCCTGGTCTGTTGGAAAGTTATCGATTCTCCAACCCTTTCCAAGTCATCGAACATGTACTGCATTTGACGGTCATTCCTTCCACCCTCATGGTATTCTTCCTACCTTTCCGGTCCAGTTAGGTGGGAAGATGGTAGAGGTGGAAGTAGAGGTAGTGGATGCACCTCTATATTATAACTTGTTACTAGGTCGCAATTGGACCTATGCTATGGTCATTGTCGTATCGTCCATTTTCCGTGTGCTTAGTTTTCCTCATTAGGGGGATATCGTGACAATTGACCAGTTATCCTTTGCGTACTCTAGTCCTAATGCATCTGTTGGACCGTTGATCCCTGTGATCGACAATTCTCAGTCGGCAACTGAGAATATTGGTATCAGAATGTATTCTTCCCTCATGGGTACTTTCGACTTCTGGGAACTGATGCACCACGTTTATGCCATGTTTAGTAGGCCTGCTTTGGAAGAGAGGTCCATTCCTTTCCGCACTTCCTATTTTAGTGATCCTTGGACCTTACCTTCTCTGACTTAGTTGATTGAAGGTTAGTCGCATGCTAGCATGGCTATGCCACTATCGACAGTGGAGATTGCGTATCAATCTATCCTTGAGTCTTTCGCCGATCTTGATCTTGTTACCTCGCAGACGGACGAGGAGGATCCCATTATTAGGCCCATATGGGCCACTTCGTTATCTTGTTCACATGATTTCCTAGATGAGACTTTGACTTCGGACGAAGCCATCCTCGAAGCCATGAATGTTTCCGAGATACCTTGGGATGATATGCATCATCAATCTTATTTTCTCCCAAGTCTTGAAAGAATCGAGCAAGATGATTTTCGATCTACCTTGAGTGAGATAGTCGGTCATGCCGTAGTTCCACTTGATACACACGGTATTTATGCCGAAGGAAATATGGAAAGTATTTCTCCTACCATCTCGATCGACATATCTAGTAACCCTGACAAAATTGAGAACGTAAATATAGGTGCGGATTGTTTGCCAGAAGAGATTCTAATCTACACCAACCTCTTCAAAGAATTTTGAGATGTATTCACTTGGTCATATGAAGAGATGCCAGGAATAGATCCTCGCATTGTCGAACATGAAATTAGAACTTATCTAGATGCCAAACCTGTTCGACAATGTCTTAGGGCTGCTAATCCTAGGCAGACCCTCACTATTAAGGAAGAGGTGGAGAAGCTACTTAATGTTGGCTTCATCTACCCAGTTCCCTTGACCGAATGGGTATCCAACCCCGTTCCTGTGAATAAAAATCAAGGAACCATCCACGTGTGTATGGAATTTTGTGACCTGAACAAATCTTGTCCTAAAGATAACTTCCCCATGCCTTTCAATAATCAGATTCTCGATGAGTGTGCGGGAAGCAAAATATTTTCCTTTATGGACAGATTTTCAGGATATAACCAAATCTAGATCAAATCTAAGGACCAACACAAGACAACATTTATATGTCCTTGGGGTACTTTTGCATACGAAAAAATGCCTTTCGGCCTTAAAAATGTCAGAGCAACCTTCCAACGCACCATGACTTTCACTTTTCACGATCTCAAGCATATAGTCGAAGCTTACCTCGATGGTCTTGTTGCTTACTCTCGCAAGAGAGTGGATCATGTCACACACCTTCGGCTGGTTTTTTAAAGATGTCGCTACTATAGAATCAGGTTAAACCCTCACAAATGCATCTTTTTCGTTAGGTCTGGCCGTCTCTTAGGATTTTTAGTTTCCGAGACTGGGATCATGGTAGATCCTCTTAAGGTTGAGGCAATACTTCAATTGCCTCCCCCGTGCACAATTAGACAACTTCAAGGTTTACAGGGGAAAGCTAACTTTCTGAGTCGGTTTATAGTGAATTATGCCAATATCACTAAGGGTTTCATGCGCCTGCTGAAGAAAGACACCCCATTTATCTGGGATGAGCGAGCCCAAGAGTCTTTCGACGCCTTAAAGAAAGCCTTGGTATCGGCTCCTCTGTTGAAATCTCCTGATTACAGTAGAGATTACTTGTTATATATTGTCGCGTCCCAAGAGACGATTAGTATGGTTCTAGTTCAGGAAGATTATGAGCTCCATGAGCACTTCATCTACTATCTCAGTCAAAATTTAGTCGGTCCTGAGCTTAATTACTCTCATGTCAAAAAGCTAGCTTTAGCTGTCGTTCATGCAGTCCAACGTTTATGACACTATATATTGATTTGCAAAACTACTGTAGTCGCTGATGTTAATCCATTTCAATACGTCCTCACTAGGCGTATCATAGGTGGGAAATATAATAAATGGATTGTCATCTTACAAGAATTTGATCTCGACTTTGCTTCAGCCAAGTCCAAGAAGTCACTAGTTTTTGCAGAGTTAATATCCGATTTCCCACGATTAGACGAGGATGTTATCCATGTCGATTTGTTTGCAAACAAACACATTTTCCTTGTCTTGTCATCTAACCCCTGGTATGGAGACATTGTTTTATATCTTCAAACCTTGAAGTTCGCTCAGCATCTCTCATGAGATGATCGACGGTGAGTTAGATACCAAGACAAAAAGTATACCATCATCGGTGAAACTTTATATCACCGAGGAATAGATAGTATCTTACGCCGTTGCTTACCTCACGAAGAAGCCGAGTTTCTCTTAAATGACTGCCACAAAGGGGCTTGTGGTGGTCACCTATCCGGGCAATAGCCCAAAAAATCCTGCGAGACGGTTAATTCTCGCCCACCATCTTTAAAGATTGAATTGAAGCAATTAAGAAGTGTCACCCCTACCTGGTGTTCACTCAGAAAATGCGTTTTCACCCAACCCCTCTTCACCCAGTCATTATCGTCAGTCCCTTCACCAAGTGGGGGGTAGATTTCATCGATTGCAACCCAACTTCAGCTGGGGGGCATCAACACATCATCATGGTTGTCAACTACTTTACCAAGTGGTTCGAAGCCATGCCTACTGTAAAATCCAATGGGAATACTGTAGCCTTCTTCGTGTTCAACCAAATTATCACTCGGTTCGGTATCCCGAGTGAGATTGTCACTGATCATGGCAGTCACTTTCAGAATGAAATGATGGTAGAACTAGCATCTATGTTGGGGTTGAAAAATGGTCACTCATCTCCTTATTACCCCCAGGAAAATGGCCAAGTAGAGGTTGTCAACAATTCTCTCAAGACCATTTTGCAAAAAACTATCATTCAAAGTAATTCCAATTGGCACATCATGTTGTATCCCACGCTTTGGGCATACTGAACCTCGGTTAAGACTCCCACTAGTTTTTCCCCTTTTCAGTTAGTGCACGGTGTGGATTCAATACTTCCCGTTGAATGTGAAATCCCTTCTCTCAAATTGGTAGTCAAGCTCCTACCTTACACTTCAGATTTAGAGAGACATCTGGTGCACCTAGAGAGTCTTGACGAGCAGCGTCAAGACACACGGCTATCGAGGCAAACAAAAAATGTTTCAAGGTTCAGTATGACAAGTTTGTCTATCCTCGGTTGTATACCGAGGGTGAATTGGTCCTTTTGTATGACCAAGCCAAAGAACCGCTAGGGGAAGGCAAGTTTAAACCCATGTGGCACAGTATTTATATCCTGCGACGTGTTCTAGAAAAAGGAGCCTATGAATTGGAAGATTATGAATGAAAGAAATTGACCGAGCCCAGAAATGGGATCTACTTGAAAAGTTATTACTCTTGAGCCCTAGGCTTGAGCAAAACCCTTTGTATACTAATGTAAATTTAGTGTATATACATATTTTTCTTTTTGTATTCGGCTTGTTTATTGAGTTTTCCCTTTTGGTTGGCAGATGTCAACGGAGTCTTCAGTCTACCTAGGATTCGCAGATGAAGCCAGTCATCATACACAGAACTTGGCTTCCTCCGCTTGGGTGATTTACTCACCCGAGGGTCTATTGGTGTCTTCAAGTGGCGTATGCGTAGGGCCATCCACGAACAATGTGGTCGAATATAGCGCCATCATAGAACTCTTGTGTGATGCTATCTCACATGGTATTTTCTCTCTAGAGGTTCGCCTGGATTCTTAGTTAATTGTACGTCGGTTGAACGGACTTTACTGTGTGCGTGATCCAACGTTACTCCGTCGATTCCTACGAGTACGTCTTTTAGAATGACAATTTGATTTTATTACATACTTCCACATTCCTAGAATTTCTAATCATATATCCGATGCCTACGCTAATTATGTTTTAGATTGGAATTTGTCACATTAATAAAGCAAGGAAGACCATTAAATCAATATACACATTGTAAGATATGAGTAAAGCTGAAGATCCCTCTTTATATATTTCCAAAAAATATGGTGTTTATATTACAAAAATTAGGGCTAAAACCCTCAAAATACATATATAGCCGATATACATGTCCCATGACATCTACGCCTGTGGCGGTGGATGTGTATCATGATAGCAAACCATGGCATTTGCGAGATGCCAGAATTGTCATACCCATGCTCTAGGTACACCGACAACCTGCCGCTACATGGCTTCAGGTAGATCCTCCACCTGAACCATAGGAATCCTCTGTGTCAGACGAGATAGGTTACCCTGCACATTCTGTAGGACTCTCTCTGCTTCTCCTCCCACTTCCTCATCTCCCCGGTGCCTCTGCCTATGTCGTAGGAATCCTTCTGGTCGTTGTGAACCCACATCTGCAATCACACAAGTATCGAATTAATAACACCATCCAAAAAAAAAAATTGTCCTCTTTAATACAAAAATACAAAAAAAATGAAATATATAAAAAAATTTACCTATGGCACCGTAGGCAGCTCCTGGTGGAAGAGGCATATCAGGATCTCCTCTAAAATCGATTCCCACATAGGGATAGTCATTTAGAGCTATGATTTGTCTCCACCACCAGAAGAAAAAATCATCATTGTAGGGTGTCACCACCCTACCTCCCCCCTGTCGTTTCATGACCTCGATCCATCGTGCCATAGCCAGATCATGTGATCCTCTAGGAATGATCTCCACTCTAGGTCCCAAACCTAGGACTCTCTTGAAAAAAGAAGATGCAAAGGATAGAGGCAAACCTGAAGTTTTGTTTCCCCCCCTGCTTGCACTCTATCAATTGACCTTTCATATTGGTCGCCAGTGAGGTACATCAGTCGTAGACGGTGGGTCTTGCACACTCCAATGTGTAAAAAATAAGTGGTCTCGATGCTTGATGCAACGAGGTCAATCCTATGATCCTAGTAAGCATGAGCACAATAATATTTAGGCTGAGGTTACCTATAGCCCGGATAGGGATTTGACTTCCCACCATGGGACTCCCTGCAACATAGTGGGCCTCGATGTATTCTTCAACCTTCAGCCCACTCCCTACCCCGCGAGACTTGAGGTCCACAACCTCTCCTCGACGTGAAAATCTAGTCAAGAAGTAGATGTCCTCTACTTCAATCCTTAATGGTTGTCCATCAACGATAAAGCTCTCACTATCAAGATCCCAATAGCCCACCAGTAGTTCCAACAACCTCACGTGGGCCCTCATTCCTTTGAGAGTCAAAAACTTGTATAAACCACATCTTTTTAAATATGCTTGAGCCACCAGATCTCGATCCACTGTCGCATCTACCTCCTCATGCTCTTGCTCTCTCCATTTCAACACCATCCTGCAAAAAACCAAATCATTTTTGAGTTAGAAACATCTTTTTTTTGCCTTTTGTGCACATATACGGGGTTTATTTACAAACAGTCACGGGTAGGGCCTTATATACACCCCCTGTAGTTCACACAGGGGCATATAACTAGTCATATACACGACCTATTTAGAGAAACCTGTGTATACTGAAAAACCCAATTTGCGCCCTTAAAAACTAACAAAATAGAACCTAACATAAAATTGTAAACCATTGAAATTGAAGAGGATGGGATGAAGAGTTACTTGGTCCAGATGGTGCGTGATTCCATTTCCTATTTATCCACGATCATTATTTGAATTCTGGAGGTGTTTTAGTCCAAATTGCACTATTTGGGTAAAAACGAAAATGATACAGTAAATTTTGATTTTATTACTATTTATAAGCCATTTTTTACCCACTTGATATAGTTTTATGCTATTGTTTTGTCTAATGGACTAATTCAAGAATGGTTTTAAGCTGGTTTTTGTAGTTTCGACTCAATTTTCTT
>JASDQU010206270.1:0-10350 GCA_032191745.1 Picea mariana
TTCTGCGCCAAGGCGCGATATGCAGTCTTCCCTGGATAAAATTCTTGTGGGTCTGGTCCTTGCATGCTTAATCCAGTGATCTGATGGATCAGCATTGGATCTACAGTGATGCGTCTGTCCAGCCACAGATAACCGCCATGGAAGAAAGACAACATGATTTTAATGGATGCTTTAACCTCCTAATGTCTTCCAAAGTGTGGTATCTTCATGACGTTCAGGATAATGGACCTCACGATGTCCATATTCCACTATTGGGGGATGATCTTCGACTTCTTCTCCTTGGTCCTGGTTAATTACTTGAGTAGGGAAAGAATTCCATGGTTCTTGTGATCTCCCAAGTTGAAGTCACTGATCTTCAATGTCATGATTTGTCTTAACTTCATTCCAACTGCATGTATCCCCTTCGGGAGGTACGCAGTGATCAAGGTGTAGTCAAAGTCCCTCGGGACACTATCATGGCTCACTGCACTAGCCAGAGGCAGGATATAATCGGGAAGAATAGAAGGGATAAGCTTCGCATTCACTAATTCATCACGATGCTTGGTTCATTTCTCTGTACAGCTTGGGATGGTCCATATCCATGAGCAATCGACAGGTATGCTTGGACTCCTCTCATCGACGAGGCTTGGACTCCTGTAGACATGACCTTCTCAGTGATGAGGTCTATGAGAATTTCTTCGATGGATTTATGTACTTCACTGATCAAGTCACCCGACATGCACACTCAAAATCAGGTATCTCAGGTCGGTGATCAAATACTTGATGTAATAGAATGGGTGGTGAGATCTCAATAGGCACTGGGTGAAAGCAACTAGCTCTATGTGGGCTCGGATAATCACAATTGGAAAAAGTGGTCTTGGTGCAATGCTCGATGGGATAGATAGACAACGTCGTAACAGACTCCTCCAATGGGCAGGAACACCTTAATCAATGTAATTCCATCTGTTATGGTGCGGTCCCAATGGTCTATTGGCAATCTTTCTGGCCATAACTGTGGTTTGAGCCGTTACAAAGCATCGGGCTAAAGGTCGGGATGCTTCCAATGGTCATATTGCTTCGCCATGGAGAAGTGCCAATATTTGTTGTTCTGATATCCCGGCAAAGTTCCATTTCTACAAACGTTCCTTCTATAAAGTCCTCCCTAGAACTTCCTGTAACTTTTCTAACTTTGCTTTCTTCTTGCTGAGCTTTCTGTCTTTCTTTCCTGTAATCTGAGTCATTGGTTTCCTGTTTCCATTATTGTCCTTATCTCCTCTTGGCATAGTAACTTCTCACTGTGGATGGTCTTTCATAGGTTCTGAGAGTAATACTTCTTCTCTTTCTGGGGTAGGTTCTCTACTATCTTGTACAGACAGGTGTTTCAAGTCTTCATGTGTTCTTTCAACTTTGACGTCCATATCTCTGGTCCTCAATAGCTTCAACTGGTCCTCTTGTTCTTCCAGTAAGTGCGTTATTATCCTAGCCATGAAATCCCTTAGTTCTTTCTTTTTATGTTCTAGATCCTCCTCTTCTTGTTTCCTTCGTGTCTGATCTTTCTCAATCCAGGTTTTTCCTAGAAAAATAGCAAATGGGGTGTTGTTCTCAACAAATTTAATGATTTCAAATTCTTCCTTTGTCAAAGTTCCATGAGAACTCATAGATGTCTGGGTAAGTCTTCCACATAGGGTTATTAGCTTTCCTCTAAATAATCATATTCCTCCTAATGAAGGAACCATAGAAGGTTTTCCCAAAATTTCCCAAGTTCTTTCTGTCATGATATTCACCTGGGTTTCCTCATTTAGAACATAGTCTATGTGGAAGTCTCCTATTCTTGTTTCTATGCACTCCTTCTCTTTTAAGATCTCTGATAAGTTGATATCTCTGTGATCATTCAGGGTTTCTTTCATCTATAATAATACAGTCTCTTATTCTTTCTAGGGTTTTATCATATCCTTAGTTTCTTGGCCTGTCTCATGGTTTTCTTGTCTCATATTCATCTTTTCAACTTTAGCAATTATTCTATGGCAATCCAAAAATTCATGGTCAATAGCTTTACAGCAAAGACAACTAGGACCTTTACCAGGGAATTCCTTAGCAAAATGTCTTGGTCTTCTACAACTATAGCAAAGAGTTAATCCTCTCTTTCTTTTAAATGACCCCCAACCTTTCTTGTACTGTGCACTAGGATCACAGTAACTAACCTGCAAAAAATTCTTTCTAGGATCCTGCATCCATTTGTTAGTCCAAACATTCTTTCTATGCATAGGAATAACATATCTTTCACTATTCTTATCATATCTACTCATATCCAATCTTATTTCTTCTAGATGTGACCTATTTTTCAGACTAGGACAAAAGCTATTAGACATACCTAGATCCATTCTTTCAAAAAAAAAAATTCACTTATCTTACCTTTCTCAGAGCACAAAGCTTTAAGATCTTACCTGTTTTCTTCATATCTGATTCCTTTCTTAGCACATAACTTCACAGTCAAGTAGAATAATGCACACTAAAGCAACATATCAATGCACAGAGCTTTCTTTTCTTCAATTCCCAGCAATCACAGTTTCAAGTCCCGACAACAGAACCGTTTGTTGGCACAAGGGCAGACCCAGGGTTCAACACTTCAACAGTGCACCAACAAAACCCTAACTACCAGCCCTTTTGGAAACACCTGCAAAGTATATGAATTCTCACCTGAGGTAGAGGCAGAGGTGGTTGCAGGACTCAAGTGTCTACAACCTAGCTGGGACACAGATCTGTGAGTACAACACTAACAGAGCACTTAGTAGTTAACATTCATCAGCATTTAACCCTTATTCACATCGCAGATTGAAATCCTAGTTACAAAGCAGCTCAGTATTCAACAAGATCTAATACATCCAACACTTAGCACATAGAAATAGATCACATCTAGCATTCATTCACATTACTAAGAACTAAGCTATCATATCATATGCATCTAACATATATCATTGCACTAAGCATACATCACATCAATAACATAACTATAATGCACAAAGCAACCACAACACAGGATATACATGATTCACCTAGTGTGGGGCTACATCCACCAACTCTTCTCTTCTTTATTGTCTTCTTTCAATCTTCTACAAGAACAGAGCCACAATAACCCACTCCACATAGGACAGGAGATCTGTGCGCACCTCGCTAGATTCTCCTTCCCCAAGCTAGGTTTAAGCACAAAGCCTTCGTACAATCTGCACACAAGCTTCTTCCAATCACTTTCACTTAGCTCTGCAAGTTCTTAACACACAGTATGCATGAAGCATCCACAATTGTTCGCACTTATCTCACCAGCCATATTACACAGCTAGGTCTCTCTTACTTACATCGCCTGGCTTTCTATTTATACATTACAAAGGAGCCTAAACATGGGTAAACCCATGGGCCGACATCCCATACCTGTTACATAAACCCTAAACCCAAAAATTCCCTAAGAAGGGGTCGAGATCCCGTGATCTTCACTTCACCTTGTGCTCTGCCTTCAACCAGCCTGTCGAACTCCTAAAAATGGTCAAACATGACCAAGTTTCTCCAAAAATTGTCCAAGGGCCAACACTATTCAATCATTTTGGGTAGGGATTGGAAATCCTTAACTGGTGGTTACCTTTCATTAGATGGCTCACATCTATCCATCCCGAAGAATGGAAAAAATATAATTGTACTAAGGGAAGGAAGGATTTCACCCTATATTGAAAGTGTTCCATAGTCTAATGTGAATTTTATCGAAGAAGACATGGGTGTGTATTCAATCTTTTATTATGAAGATGACTTACATATTTATCCAATCGATTATGATGATGGTATGTGGCACATGAATTTTGATGGCTGAAGTTCAAATGATGGTAATGGAATTGGCATCACTTTGCACTCACTTATAGGAAAAATCCACAATTTCTTTTATAGATTAGAGTTTTCATGTACAAATATTTTCATTGAGTTTGAAGCCTTATTATTATGCATCAAAAATTCTTATAACCTTGGTTGTGGTCATCATACAGTTTTTGGTGATTCAGAACTTGTTGTAAATTTAGTCAGGAAAATTTATAAACCGAACAACAAGTTATTAAAGTGATACACCCAAGTTGTGTGGGCATTAATCTCAAATCTATTGTATTTTAACATAACTCGTATAAAAAGAGAACTTTATTCCATGGCTAATAGGTAAGACGTTTTTGCAGCTTCACCTATAAGACAACTTTTACCTTAGAGGCTAGATTGTACATTTATGTCCCTTTACCGGCCTTATCTCCCCAATAACGCAACATCATGGAAAAAAAAATTCATATGATGAAGGCATTTGTGCTTTCTTACAGAATGAACCCTATAATCCCAAGGAAATCATTTCCCTTGAAGATGAAAACTTTCCCAAAGGCTTGAATCCTCTTGAGAGTTCATTCTCGATGAGTGATGTAGGTAAAAAAGAAAAGAATAAAGAATAGGAGTCAAAAAGAAAAGTAGGGGATATTATTCCATTGAATATTGGAACCTCTAAGTCTCCAAATATTATTAAGATAGGTTCCCAATGTTCTGATGAAGAGAAAAAGAAATCCATGGTCCTGTTCCAAGAATTTCATGATGTTTTTTTTTGTTCATATGAGAATCTACGTGGTTTTGATCCTAATCTTATGCAGTATTCCATTCTCATCAGGGAAGGGGTGAAACCAGTTAGGAAAAAACAGAGACCTATCAATCCAGCACTCGAGGCTACAATCCTAAAGGAGCTGGAAAAACTCTTGAGCACTCATATAATCTTTCCAGTTAAATATTTTGAGTGGGTTTCAAATCTTGTACCAGTTCGGAAGAAAACATGTCAGATTAGACTTTGTGTTGATTTTTGTACTTTAAATAGAGCAAGTTTTAAAGATAATTTTTTACTTCCTAACATGCAAATGATTTTAAAACAAGTCACAAGATCTCAGATGATGTCCTCACTTGATGATTTTTCAAGTTATAATCAAGGTTAAGAGGACTAATAGATATAAAACCACATTCTCCACTCGTTGGGGAACCTTCACTTACGAACGTATGCCTTTTGGATTATCTAATGTTGGTGCCACTTTTCAAAGAGCTATGCAGGTAGCTTTTGATGATCTTGTCAAAAAAAAAATTCAAATTTATCTTGATGATTTAACAGTATAATCAAAAAAATGATCAGATCACTTTGGTCATGTTCAAAAAATATTTATGCATTGTAGGAAATTTGGTGTTTCTTTAAATCCTTTGAACTCTATTTTTAGCGTCACTCAAGGTAAAATTATCATTCATATTGTTTATGTTTCAAGAATAAGCATTGATCCTGAGAGGATTGATGTTATCTTAAATCTTCCTGCCCTAACATCTAAGAAAGAAATTCAAGCTTGTATGGGCACTATTAATTTTTTCTGGAGGTTCGTTCCTAATTTTGTTGTCATTTTTAAACCAATCCATAATCTACTTAAGCGAGAGCATTCTTTCTCCTAGATAGATGATGTTGAAAATGCTTTCATAAATATTAAGAAAGCAATCAGTTCTGCACCGGTTTTAGGGAAACTGAATTTAGAAAAAGACTTTGTCATATATACAAATGCTACATAAGAGGCAATTGTTGTTATCCTCTTATAGAATGATGAGCATAATAATGAAAAACTTGTAGCTTACATGAGTCAAATCTTTTCAGATGGCAGAATTAAGTATTCTTATATTGAAAAACATGTTTTTTCTCTAGTTAAATCTATAGAGAAATTTCGTCATTTTATCCTGGCAAAGCATACATAGGTAAAAGTCCCTTTGCCTACTATCAAATTTTTACTTTCACGGACTTATTTATTAGGAAAGCTTGCACATTGGCTCGCAAAAATACAGAAGCATGATTTAACAATCATGACTTCTACAACCATCAAGGGATGAGACTTAGCCCTTCATTTAGCTCAGCATCTTGAACCAAGTGAAGTTTCTGAAGATGAAGACAGTTCACTCTCAGCATTGCTTTTTATTAAAAATCAAAATCTTACTCTCACTAAACACTCCTGGTATAATGATATTATTCATTACTTGCAATATCAAAGGTGTCCATATCACTTGAATCAACATCAATGAAGGAGACTCCATCTTGAATCTTATAAGTATCTCATTCTGGGAGATTCTTTATTTAGAAGATCTGCAAATGGATTATTGCTACAATGCATAGATAATGATGTATCTCAAAAAATATTAAATGAAATTCACGGATCCGCAACATCTATTATTCATATTGGTGGTATATTTTCTGCCAAAGCCAATGTTTTTAAAATCATTAGAACTTGTTACTATTGGCCTTTCATTTTTCAATATTCCTATCCATTCGCAATGGATTACAAAAAATGTCAAAAGTTTGCTAGTAAAGAGCATCTTTTTGCCATTCCTTTACAACATGTACTTCCATATTTTCCCTTCTCCAAGTGGGGTTTAGATTTTATTAGTCCTATTAATCCTCCATCTTCTGTAGGTCATATTTTTATACTGACAACCATTGATTAATTTAGTAAGTGGGTTGAGGTTGTCCCTCTTAAACATTCTCAAGATGAACATGTGATTTCCTTCTTGGAATCCAATATCTTTTCTAGATTTGGTATTCCCTTAGAATTTATTTCAGATAACAGACCAACCTTTATTTCTGCAAAACTAACTCGCTTTCTCACTAAGCTTCGTGTTAATCATTTCACTCCATCCGTTTATTACCCTCGGGGAAATAGACAAGCTGAGTCAACTACCAAAAATCTAGTCAAAATTCTGAAAAGAATCATAGAAGACAAACCTCGCCAGTGGAACTCACTTCTAACTTATGTACTCTGGGAAGATCGTACAACTACTAAGGCCAACACAAGATTTACCCCATTCCATCTCTTGTATGGCCAAGAGATTGTCATGTGAATTGAATTAGAACTTACTTCATTACGTTTGGCATTGAAAACTGAAGAGTTAAACTCTACTAATTTTTCTCAAAGGATGAATGCATTGCTTTCTTTGGAAGAACAAAGGAGTCATGCTTTGAAAAAATTGAGAATAAGACAACAAACAATAAATAATTTTTTCAATAAAAGAGGAAAATATATTGATTTTAAAGTCAATGAAAAAGTATTTATTTGGGATTATTCCCACGTTGAAAGAGGGAGACATTCTAAATTCCAAAAACTGTGGTTAGGTCCTTTTAAAATCGCTTATGTCCTTGGCACCAATTCATGCATGTTGAAGGACATGGATGAACAATTATTCTCTTATAGTACCAATGGTTCACACTTGAAACAATGTGTGGAGCCAACTTGATTGTTGACTGTAAATACTAAAGGTATGTTTGTTGTACATATTGTTTGGTTTTCCATCTTAGTTGTTTTTTTTTGTCATTTTCTGTATATCTTTGATTGCATAATCATTTCATAGGGATAGAATAAAATGGATCAGTTTTGTCATTTGATTAAGTCATTTTCCGTAAATAGTTTTTATCAGTAATGAGTGATCACACACAACTAAGATATTATGGTTCATTGTTCTTTGAAATACTGGTGGAATATGCCTTCAATTTCATTGTTGTTGTATTCTAGATGGTTTTTTATTTTCCCTTTTTCTACTTTCCCTTCCCTCCATTCTGATTTATAAGAGCATATCAGATATAACCATAGTGAATATTGGATTCTCATTATTCGATCACATGATATGAATTTTACATAATTTTTCAATAGGACCAAACCCCCTAATACATCTCACTTTCCATGAGTTGTCCCACAAAGTCCTAGTCCATGCATCCTTTGAATTCCATATTTTCCCCCCTGTTGCATGATTATTTACCTGGTTGCTATTGTTATAAACCCATGTTGAGTTCATTCAAACCAAATATTTTGAGTTCTAAATATGCTATAAGAATATTTCCCTATGGAGTCATCAGTTTGTTGACGCACAAAAGCGCAACACGATTCCTACCTGCAAAGAAGTTGCAATGCACTATTATTTGTATTATTAATAATAATAACTAATAGGTGGGACCCCTTATTAACTAGTAAAGAAAATTAATTCCCTCCACTTGGCGCATGAATTTTTCCAAGTTTTTGGTTTTGGTCAAAGTTTAGTGCCATGCCTTTGACATATGCATAATGACTGGCATTCGCAAAAAATGAGAAAAAGGGTCATCAATTATCATATTACTTACAAATTTGATGTTTGTTTATGCTTGCAATATGGGTTTAAAAGTGTTTTTATTTGACACTTGATATTGAGTTACTATATGAGGATATTAAAGCTTTGGCATATTATCAAATAGAAATCTTAATTCAAACTCTGGTGTAAATATCATAAATCTCATTATATGTTACATATTATGGGCATGGGTCATTACTACTATACGATGGTTTTACTCTTAGTTGAAATGAATGTGGGATACGAATACAAAAGGTGGTTGCAATATGTTATGGTGAATGCATATACTCTTGGTATAATATATGATTTCCATTGTATGGTGGTAAGTGAAAAGTTATAAGGCATATTGTTGGATAGACGGTTTTGGATGAAATTTTGGAAGAAAGTACAAAGAAGAACATAAGCATGTAGAAGGAAGGAAGTGTGTGGGACGAAGACAACACATGGATAGAAGGATAAAGCAAGCAAGCGAGAGAAGAAAGCGCAAAGGACGACAGTGCACCTTTCCAGAAATAGAAGAACACCAAAAACATTGTATAAAGAGTGGAAAGAAAAAGAAAGAAAACAACCAATTCACTGAAGTTGGCCATGCCATGCATTATAATGGGCTATTTTGGGATAGATAGAATGGGGATTTAAGCCCTAGATTTTGGGTATAAATATGTAACAGGTGGGGTAAGAAAGAGAGTCTGAAGAGCGAGAAGTTGATCAGTGAGGTTGAGATTATGCAAGAGTCATGAATGTAATAAGTTGATAAGATGAATAAAGACAGAGTTAGAGATAATCTTGCATCTTGTGTTCTTTACTTATCTATGTGCGTTTATGAATGATGTTGTTATATTCCGCAAACTAAACTTAGGTTATGGATTGACTCTGGTGAAATACTCATGAATGACTATGATAATCTCTCTAATAATCAAGAACATACATAAGCAAGAAGAAGGAATCATGTCTCAGGTATCCACCTCCCTTTCCATTATTACTGCAAAAACTTGGTTCTTGTAGTCCCCATAGATACCTCGAGTGAGACTTCTTCTGCGCAAATAGGTGATGCAAAAAGAGCCGGTGTCTTGTGGGTTTTTTGTTCATAGTTAAACCGAACCCTGGGTCTTACAACCTACATGAAGATCAGTAAAAATCCAACAAATGGTTCCAATTCATTCCAGAGTGGAAGAACAGGCAACAAGCCTAAGTGGCTCGGGACGAACCACAAGTGAGTGTTGGGGGCCTATTGGACAAAAAGTTTTGGATGCAATTTTGGAAGAACATAAGCGTGCAGAAGGAAGGAAGTGCACATATGGAAGAAAGTGAACAGAAGGAAGGAAAGCATGCAGGATGAAGACATTGCACAGAAAAAAGGATAAAGAAAGTGAGCGAGAGGACAAATCGTGAAGGATGACAGTGCACCTTTCTAGAAATAGAAGAACACGAGAAAAGTTGTATAAAGAGTGAAAAGTAGAAGAAAGAAAACAACCAGTTAACTGAAGTTGGCCATGCCATGCATTATAATGGGTTGTTTTTGGATAGATAGAATAGGGATTTAAGCCCTAGATTTTGGGTATAAATATGTAAGGGTTGGGGTAAGAAAGAGAGTCTAAAGAGCGATAGGTTGAGCAGTGAGTTTGAAATTATGAAAGAGTCATGAATGTAATAAGTTGATAAGATGAATAAAGACATAGTTAGAGATAATAGTGTATCTTGTTTTCTCTACGTGTTTATGTGCGTTTATGAATGATGTTGTTATATTCCACAGACTAGACTTAGGTTATGGATTGACTGTGGTGCAATACTCATGAATAACATCTATAATCTACAAGATACCAGATATATAAAATATGCAGAACAGAAATGAAATGCTAGAAATGACAGAATAACAGTAAAATATCCAACGTAATCTTCACAATACATAGAAATGATATACGAAATAGCAACAGAAATAGCACTTTGAATCAGATAGCAATGTTCACAGGCCTCTTCGAGGGGGCAACCTCCAGTCGAGCAGCGCTCTGTTACAATAATATCTTAGCTAGGGTTCTCATACCCTCGACTCCTATTTATACTAAAAAGAAGCATCTAGAGGAAGATCCTTCTAGAAGCGAAAGCTTCTATTAGGTCTTCTTACATCTGCCTTATTCTATTTTATTGAAAGGTCTTATTAATATTGACCTTTATTACATCTGAATACATTGATCTACCTAT
>JASDQU010206271.1:9451-21186 GCA_032191745.1 Picea mariana
TTGGGAAATTTCTGCTCCTGCAAGTTTCCTATTAGTGGATGTTTTGTGACAATATTGAAAAAAATAGAAATAGAATAATTATATGATCTAAAACCTCTTTCCACGTAAATTCTTCATATTTCAACATCACTACTTCTGGAAAACCATTTACTTAAGTCCATTGTCATTACTATGCACAGTAGCTCCTTGGGATATCATCATCTTCCTCCAAAAAAATCTCCCATTCACATTGCTTATCTGCTTTGGAACTTCTTCCTCCCACAGATATAGTAGAAGATCAAGAAGCATAACTTTTATTGGGATGTAAAGACCAAAGTTGTTGGAGTCTAGATCAAATTGTGGGAACGAAGGATTCATAAACAGCATCACCTGCACCAAAACCGCAGTTCTATATTAAGAAGTCCAGTTCTATGCTCAAAAACAATAAAAATTAAAGAACTAATAATTAAAAGTCCTTCTGGACATGGGAAACACATGCAATGTCTTTCACCATATCCTTTCAAAACAAATCAATTCATCCATCTAAATTTTATAACTTCTGTCGCTGACAATTGAATCTAAAATCGATAGCATGTTCTTGCCAATTCTTGAATGAACTTGTGCCGAAGTCCTGTCGACTATCTTCCCTTACAACTTGAAAGATTGGATTAAATTTTGCAAATTTCATCCATGAGCAGCTAATTTTTTTCTCCTTCAAAAAAATCTTAATCTATATCCAAGAAAGAAAATCTTAATCTATATCCAAGAAAGAAGATTACATATCGTAAATGCATATAGCATTTAGGCATCAACATTTAAGCTTCACAATGTCTAGTCTTCGAGAGATTTATCCTTCTAAATCTCATAAAAAAACTAGCATAGTATGCTAGGAAAAAGTATATATATATATATATATTACAATCCTTATCAAGTAGTTGTATAATAGTATTTACTTTACAAAATTTTGACAAAAAACTATGAAGAATTGGTCATCTGCCCATCATTTGGGTTATAATTTGTTGTGGGTTATTCCTTACTTTATCATCGGTTAATGTATTTCCAGTTCATAGTGAAAATCACATCCCACAATWTAATTTCACCTTCAATCAATTACCCACRAATAATTTARTGTTTTCTTGATTGTTAGTTTTTCTCTAATGCTAGTTAAAGTCACAAGAATAGCTTAGATTGGYCTCCCTTTTGTTTTTTTCCTTGTTGGTGAATTTTGTTGTGTTTACCATTCAATATAAATACAACKTTGTTGCATTTTCCCTCTATAGCACACATTTTTCTCCCTACAATAATCTCATTGGTGTGTYTAGGCATTACACACTAGTATGTAGAATAACAAGGCATTTTCCAAGTTGTGTACATGGTTAACTCCCTTAATTGAATTTCTCACCACATCCTACAACTTGAATTCCCTTGAATTGGAATCACTAGTTGGTCCTTATAGCTTAGTTTCAATTAGTTTGAATCATTGGGGAATTCCAAAGCCCAAATTGACCTTGCATGGTTCATTGGTATACCATATCAATTAGGGTCTTGTTAAAGCCACATCTTATAATTTTCTCTTTAGTCTATTAGAGCCTAAAATTCCAATGCACAATGCAACCATACCTTCTCAGACTATGAGTTTGACTGCCACCTACAACTAGATGTGGATGGGATTTCAAGTAAAATAAATATATGTTGTTAATGTCTCATGGATTTCGTGTTCACTAGGTGAAAATATTGTAATTCACTAGGTGAAAATATTGTAATAAGCAGAGTTTATTTTGTCACTAGGAATTGAAATAAGACTTAGTCATATTTGAACCTATGATCTATGAAATCCATGTAGGAAAAATGCCTTGTTGAACCAATTGAACTAATTCTTGTATCTTACTAAAAAAATCTTATCTGTCACTACTATTAAGTTAGGTTTGATAGTTGAACTTGCACTTATTGAGGGAAAAGGAAACTTCTGATGTATTATATATTCTTGTTAGGATACTATAATTGATAATATAGTTATTTATATTTTTTTTATTAAAAATTGAAAATGTGTTTTCTTGTAATATAACTAATATCTATTAATAAAATACAAAAATAGTTACATACAATCCCTGGTGCAACCTATTCTCAAAGAAAACATAGTTGTATAGCTTCCAAAATATGCATTATAGGGTTGTTTAGAGATTTGTCCTATCCCATACAAAAATTATACAAAGCCTTAATCATAACAAAAGATTAAATTATTACTTTCCTGAGTCTAAGAAGAACTAATTAAAGATAACGGGAATGTAAGATTCCCAATAATTTTGAGCTAAGAATAAGATAGTTTTCTTGCTGGACTTTCATCAAACACTTTGGAGATATGCTCTCGGGACTTACCAAATGGCCTATTCTTGTTGCCCATTTCTGAGAGGGTTCCTATGTGTTTTGATTGTCATTTTCTATGGTTCTTTGTATCCTTACACCTCCCTAACTGTAGTTGTTATGATATTTGCTTGTCGTTATGATTATGTTAATTTATGTGGTTCATGCATTTTATCAAACAGTTAGTCATAATTGTTGTAGGATGTGTTCGGATATAATTATGATTGTGTTTTCTATGTTTGGAACAACAACGTATATATTTGGATATCCATGAGAGAACATATATTTAATGGAAAATAAAAATAGATAGAATTACCTCCCAATACTGTCATATTTATATAATAAAGAGTGCCATAAACTCCAAATATGATTACAGAGATGTAGAGACTGTTGTGGTTGATTGTAATGAGTCCAGTAGGATGAAAATATGTTGCAAAGTTGCTCTTAACAGTAGTTCCCAAGAGAGTTGTCCCAACTGAGGATTAACTCTCCTAATATTGCAAGCCCATGGCTGGGAATGCACCCCCCAATCTTCCTACACGCCCTAGTTGAACTGTAAGTAATTTCTGAAGGTGCAAATCAGTCCAGTACAATGAGAATTTGGAGTCAGAACAAGAAATTCATCCCAAGCAATAAGTTACAGCCTTCCCTCAATCAATCACCCAACAAATAAAGCAATCTCCGCTTCCACATGGCGCCTCTACCCAAGATAAATTTTCCCTGTCTCTAACCAATTCACCCAGGCTGCTAATATATTTGATCCCACTTATTACTATATGCTTCCACACAGAAATCAACCTTGCTCAATGTGATATACGCCCTAGCTCCTTGTTACCAACCCTTAGCATAATATATTGTCCCAAATAAACAATTTGAACCACAAAAATGGGGTTTCACTTCATAGGACTCTCCCTCCAATTACTAAGTGGCGCCAAGGAGGAGATTCAACCAAAAATAATGATAAACCCTCCAAGATATGATCATATCCGTATGAGGAAATCTGCCCTCATAATAAAATGGAACCAAATCAGGTCCCACACAAAAATGGATTTTCCCTTGGTCACAATAGATCAAACCAACCAATGAGATTCGCCCTACTGGTAGACAAGTCTTTGATCCAATGCATAAATTCCCTAGTAGAAGAATACATGTAGTGATATTGGCTAGACTGGATCCCCTCCACTGAAACCAATTCTCTAGCTAGAGTGGATATTCCCCACTGAAGATAGATCTAGATCTAGGGTTTATACCAAACCCTAAGTCTCCAAGCTCCTTGAGATCTCCAAGTTCTCAACTCAAAAACATAATATGCATCCCCCAGAGAGAGGCCCCCTCATCTTGTTGGCACAGGGGCAGACCCAGGGTTCAACGCTCAAGAGCGCACCAACAAAACCCTAACTATTGGACCTTTCGGCAACACCTACGAAGCAGATGAAGTCTCACCCGAGGTAGAGGCAGGGGTGGTTGCAGGACTCCAGTGTCTGCAACCTTAGCTGAGACACAGATCTGTGATTGTAACGCCTTAACAAAGCACTTAGCAATATAGATCATCAATATTTAATCAGTATTTACTTCGCAGATAAAACCCTAATTACAAAGCATCGCAGTATTTAGCTAGATCTACTATATTCAAGAACTAAGCTCATCCACATAGGCCAGATCTAGTATTCATCCATACTATTAAGCACATAGCATTAACATATCTATCTACCATTCATCTATATCGAAGCACTAAGCAAGTAAACATATAAACACATCAATACATCGCACAAAGCAGAGCAACACAGCATGTATGTGGTTCACCCCCACCTTGGGGCTACGCCCACCAACTTTTCTTCTTCTTTATTAGCTTCTTCAATCAGTTACATGCACAGAGCCACAAAAACTCTACTCCGCAGAGGACAGGAGATCTGCGCACCTTGCTAGATCCTCCTTTCTCAGGCTAGGTTACAACACTAAGCCTCTTCTCAATCTCTTACAGTCGCTTGCACTGAGCTCTGCAAGCCTCATACAGTATGCACAAAAAACAATCTCTACTTAGCACTTAGCGCTTTCGATCACACAGATCGAACTTGTATGCCCCTACTTTCTTCGCTTAGCTACTTATTTATACATTACAAAATAGGCCTAAGCATGGGTAAACCCATGGGCCGACATCCCCATACCCATTACATAAGCTCAAAACCTAAAAAACCCTAAAAAGGGGTTGAGATCCCGCGATCTCTGCTTCGCCTTGCGCTCTGCCTTCGACAGCTTATCGAAGTCCCAAAAATAGGTCAAACATGACCAAGAATCCTCAAAACTTGGTCAAGGGCCAACACATCTCCTTTTATAAGCCTCTCACGAGACTCGCTTAAAATTATTAAAGTGACTCTAAGGTTAATTTCTCAATTAATTGAAAAGTCACTATATAAGCTTTTATTTTAATTAACTAATGTCACCTTTATAATTTAGCTTTCATAAGCTAATAACTTCAATTAATCTCCATAGTCTCCCCTTTCCCACTGATTATATCCTATGGGGAGAGTGTATAGGCTAATCCGTCATCCTTTGTGTATTTGTAATACCCTTGTTTTCACCAGTTTGTAAATATAACTATAACTGGCCAAGAGACTATGGTAGAGTAAATATGTGTAAATTTTTTATTTGATGAACCCTTGTATAAAAGGGTCAATGTATGAATTGTTTTTATTAATAGAATTTGAATGTGTTGCACAACTGCTGAAAGGGGGAAAGTTTTCCAAGATATAGCATGGATTCTATGAGAGAGATGGTGAAGGGAAACAAAGTATGGTTGAGATGACCCTCATCAGACCAGTACCTACTGGGTGTAATTGCTCAACAATCCTATGACCCAGAAATGAATTACCAGTCAGGTTGTTAGTTGGAAGGCCATCCTCAAGAGTTAATGAGGAGATGGGGTAGGGTATCCATCTGTAAGGCTTCCAGGCCTGACCACGAATTGGGATTCGGACCCATGCCACCTTAGTGAGGAAGGAAAGAAATAAGGAAATTCGGCGACAGAGACAAAGGGGGCGAGATAACAGAGTAGAGATAACACTCTCCCGAGGAGAGTAGGGAGGATACTTCGACTCTGGAGTGGAGAGAAAATATGAGAATGAAACTTGTTTTGGCTGTAAGAATCCTAGGGAACGGTTTCACTACAAGATGATAAATGAGGTTGATGAGCGACTGAGGAAGTGCTTGTGCAGATATCCTTGCTTGGAGCAGAGAAAATTGATTGCCAAGATCATGTGGGAGGAGGAGAGTAACCTTCGTCCCTGACTGTTGTGGAGCAAGGAGAAATAATCTCTCTCAGAGCATAATGGTCTAGCTCGGGGGTGGCCAGTGGTAAATCCATCAAGAGTGAATGTACCTATGCCAACCCCTTGAAGTTCACCTTAGGGGGAATGTCAAAGTCAGAATTCTGTGGGAGAACAGAGTTTTTCCTTTAGACTATTCACGCATCTGATCGAGGGATCGTGCCCATGTCCTTAACCCAATTGTTTCTAAAGGATTAGTGCTTAGCCCCTAGAATTTCCAAAGTATCCATGTGATATGGGTCTAGGAACCCTATGCTAGTCCAAAAGGGGATAGATCTTTCGGCTTCGGGACTTCGGGACTTGTGACTCCACAATCCTCGGAAGTATTCGAAGGACGAATTTGTGAATCGACGAGGGTCGTCAACCTGGGGATCCATTGTGGATCTCTCTCAGTCGTTATATCAGATGTAGGAAGGGAGGCGTTGAGCGATTCGACGAAGTGCTACTTCAGGAGATTAGGAGTGGTCTAGCGTTGAAACTCTCGAATGTCAGAGTCATGGAGTAAATCTAGATCGTTGAAAAGTGAGGGACACGTATCCAAAGATCAATGACCTTTCATGAGTCCGTGTATTCGGCGATACGAGGACGCGCGAGTTTCCTCGGAGCTCTGCAAGACAGAGCAAATTCTGGCCGTAGAGGCTAGGTACATGTGGCAATAGATCCTGTGTGGTCCGGAAGGAAAGTTGGGAGATACATGCCAAACTCCCGGATGTCGAACTGTCGAAGTGATGAGGACCATTGGATGTACGGGAACGTGACAATCGATCCAATGGTCCGGAGACTTCATACTCCGGAGGAATTTGGCCAAGGGTTTTCAAGGAGTGAAAACTGCCAAAGTCGCAAACGTCGAAATAGATCTCGATCGTTGATAGGAAGTGGACGCGTGGCACCAGATCCGAGAGTCTGAAGACTTAGCTCTTCGGGGGATTTACGTCGAGAGGATTTAGTAAGCTCCGAAGCTGAAGTTGCGAAGTAATGAGAATCGTAGATATATGGATCTACGTGGAATCTTACAGACCGTTAGATTGAAGGATTGATCAGTTATCTGTCTATGATGATGTGGCTTGATGATGTCATTCGATGTGAGGTGGACCCGCATTATGCATGCCACATGTCACCTAGTTTTGGACGATTCACATACACATTGTTCCTGTTAGAGTATGACACGTGTCACCCCCATCGAGGACATGTGTCACCCTTTGACCCTTGTCGTGTGTCAACTTCTGGTTTGTGCTCGCCTAACATACGTGGTTGGTGACGTATTCGGGACCCCGGGAGTTTGGATAACTTCGAAGTTTGGAAGATTTAGGCCGAGGTACAATATAGAAACGTTCGACGCAAATCTCCGATCATCGAAAATCCAAATCCTTGTAGCAAGAATTCAGAAGATGCAAACATAGTATGATAAAGAAAGATCCAATGATGATAATCGATCGTCGAACGTTGAATGCCGAAGGGCTAGGGGCACGTGGTGAGATTACGAGACTTCGATGATTAGGATATAGGAATGTTCGATGTCGATCGCCGAATCCCCCTTTTAACCGTAGATCTTGGCGGAGGGTGTGGATCGTTGATCCCCTCCGCTCTTCGGTGATCTAATAATTTGACAACACTATGGAACTCACGAATTCTGGGAACCTCTGAAGTGTTGAAACCTACTATGGAACTAGTTGGTTAAAGCGCACAATGAGAGAGGTAATTTTCGGGGAAGATGATTAAGAGGGTTTTGCTTAAGTAAGGGACTTAAAAATGAACCAGGTAAAGCAAAAATCTAATGCCTCATCCCGAGAAAAGGGTATTTAGGGGTTGGGTGTGTTACAAATTGGTATCAGAGCATGGAAACAACACTTGGCTTGCTTGGGCTCATGCACGAGTCACATAAAAATGTTATTAGAGAAATTAGGGGGTAACACTCTACCTTACCCCCCCTCTATAAGAAACTTGTATGAACCTCTACTGAAGAGAGGAACGAAACCTTCTACTGTTGATAAGTGTTTTGGAAATCTACACTGTAAGTTGCTAATGTTTCCAAATAAAGAACTAACTTCACCTTGCAACGATATGTGTTGTTCATGAATTGATATATTAGTAACTAACTAAAAATGTTTTATGAGCACTCAAGCAGTCAGTGAACAACATGAGAACTACAACGTAAAGAATGGTGACACATCAAGAGTTGGGGGAAAGCTCCCACAATAGAGAGGAAGAATTTGATGAAAGGAGGGTGGTGGAAACCCCTCCAAATTTGGCCGAAACTGTAAGAATCCTTATGGAAAAATTACAAAGTTATAAGGATGACAATGAAATGATGATCAAGGAGAAGGAAAATAAGACATAAATTAATGCAGTCCTATTGCAAAGTCTATCAGATATACAAAGACAATTGCAACATGGTCTAGCTTCCATTCATTTGGACATGCATCATACTAAGAAAACTCCAAGTCGACCTGAGATACAAAAACATGGTTCTGAAAGTAGCCACACCAAGAGGAGCACCTCAAAGAAGTCCCAACATGGAGCCAATAGACATTCAATGGAAGATTCCTTTGGTGAGGACATTGACAACTCCAAGGAATACTCTAGTGGCAAAACTAGTTCCCATTTCTAGACAAGAGGAAAAAATAAGAAACATTCCAAGAGTCGTGACCATGAAGAATTCAACAAATCCAAACCACCCACCTTCGATGGAGAGATTGAGAAGGGGGAAGAAGCATAAGTTTGGCTACTCGGCTTGAAGAAGTACTTTAGAGTCCATGACTACCCTGAAAATTTAAAGGCTCGGATAGCCATTTTCAACCTGAATGGGAAAGCTTCCATTTGGTGGGAAGATCTTAGGAATGTGAAATGAGTCCTTGATAAGGACTTGTCATGGAAACATTTTGAGAAATACTTCAAGAAAAAGTACCTGTTAGAAAAGTACTTTGATGGGAAGACCAAGGAGTTCTATGAACTCAAGCTGGGACAAATCACCATGTACACATCCTCATGCTCTACATTTAGGTTATCTGTAAAGTTTTGAAATGCATCCAAATGTTCTTCGGTTGTTCCTTTCTTTTTTGCATTATATTTGGGCATTAACTTGAGATAATTGTCCGACATATCCTTTATAATTCCAAGGAGTGCCAAAGGATCATGTCTAGCAGCAACCCAAGGTATGATTCAGGGGGGAAGAGGTTTATTTCCTCCTCCAACTCCTCTTCCTGCTCCAGCCATTATATGATGTAGTATTAAGGATTTCACTGCAGTAGTGATTTGTATTCTGATTCTTTCAGGTTCAGAGGATGGGCCTAAGTTGGAAAGGTTATTTGAATTGAAAGGAGTATGCAGATATGGGATTTATGGGCCAGGTGGAGGTCCTGAACAAAATTCAGCAAGCTCAAGAGTTTATGATCTGTAGCTTGATATTGACAGAATGTGGGGCTTCATAGGCCTTGTTGGTCGGGTCCGAATATGAGATTTGGCTTCTGAATGAGTATTTATGGGTGATAAAATGGAGGATAAATTTCAAAATCAAGATTGCTTCTAGTATGTCTCCTACAGGAAGCCAGGTTGGTCTAATAATGGAGTCGTCAGGTGAATAAGTTCACAACAAGAAGCTAAACTATATTCACTGTAAGGATTTAGATTTGTAGGTTTTCAAAGGCCCAGGAAAAGGCTTTTTCATTTTTTCGTTCCTCGACAATGGTGCCAGAAGATGTTGTAGCCCTAGAGACACATCGAGTTGTGATTTCGATGCAGTGCCCAGGAACATCTAGAACTAAGAGATATATATTTTTGTTTATATATATATATATTTATTTAAATTCTTAGCTAGTTTTTAGATCCAGGGGTCTCAAAATTACTCTCAGTTTCTCTCAAATCTTCAAAATGTAAGTAAAATAAGGCATATGGGCTTGTGGCTGATGGGAAATATGTAACATTTCTTATCTAGACATAAAATAGTAAATTGGCATGCACATCATCCATAGGGATTCTGTGCATGCCAAATTGACATGCAAAATAGCCCTATGGTTGTTGTGTATGCCAAATTTGGCATGCACAACTGCCATACAACCCTATGGTTGCTGTGCATGCCAATTTGGAATGCACAATAGCCCTATGGAATTGGCATGCATAGCATCCCTATGGCTATTGTGCATAATGTGCATGATGTTGCAAGCAACATAATCAAATGTTTGTTTAGATGAATCGATGGACAGTTGCTTCAAATTAACATGGTTTGACGATTTTTAATGGAATGACATGTCAAGGAAAGGCACAAAATGACATGTCAAGGCAAGGCATGGCAGGGAAAGACATGTCAAGGCAAGGCAAGGCAAGGTGTGTCAGTGCAAGACATGTCAAGGCAAGGCAAGACAAGGTCTGTCAATGCAAGACATGTCAAGGCAAGACATGTTAATGCAAGGAAAGGTCTACCAAGGCAAGACATGTCAAGGCAAGTCAAGGCATGTCAGGGCAAGGCATGGCAAGGCAAGGCAAGGCAAGGCATGCCAATTCAAGACATGGCATGTCAAGGCAAGGCATGTCAATGCAAGGAAAGGTTTGTCAAGGAAAGGCATGTTAATTCAAGGCAAGGTATGTCAGGGAAAGGCATGGCAAGGCAAGGCAAGGCAAGACATAGCATGTCAAGAAAATGCATGCTAAGGCAAGGCAAGGCTTGTCAAGGCAAAGTAAGACATGTCAAGGAAATGCATGGATTTTCAAGGAAAGACATGGCATGTGAAGGCAAGACATGTCAATGCAAGGCATGTCATGTCAAGGCAAGCCAATGCAAGGCTAGGCATAACATTATTTTATGATCTTTACTAACGTTTATTAGAATTGTTAAATGTTTTATATCATTGGAATGACATCTTAGATGTAACTTATTTGATATTTTATTATTGTATGTGCACTTTGGTATGATGTAATATGATTATTCTTTCATTTCATATGTTGTAATATTAGATATATAACATAGAAATTAATTATTGCATGAAATAAATAATAACTTTTCATTCTAAATGTTTGTTTTTGCAGAACAAGGATCTTCCAGAAGATTCGGATCATCCTCAACAAATAGATCCATATCATGATGTTGGGTTCGATGCTGAGATGAAAGATGCTCATGATGACATAGATACAGATGAAAACAATTTCGTTGCTGATGGAGATGATGATCATGATCACGATGGTGATGATGATGTTGAGGCAATTGATGGTAGCAACCAATGACATTCATGATCATATAGACTGCATCATGGATAATTTTTGATATATTGTTATTGTAGAAATTTCAATACAAATTATGTATTGCATGGATTCTCCTGATCTAACAATTATATACCACTGTTAAATACATAATCACTTTTACAAATATTCTTGCGGAATTTAAAACACGATCGCCAATTGCAATATCAAGAAGAAAGATCAATCACACATTACACATGTTTTTACCGGGAAAACATAAAGCTAAAAACCCCACTATCATATATTATGTTATATCATGGATCATGAAACAATCTCATACAAAACTCTAATCCAAGAGCTCTCAGTACAATATACAATCGTCTCACACTGTCATACAAAAATTGGCAAATGCATGTGCCAATTTACTGCCTCCAGACAACCCGTCTCCTCTGTGCAATCCCTGCTAATGGAAAATCCTTGCAAATGAATCGAATTCCTCTTGCCCAGGCTATGCATTCCTCATTGTCACATCCACTGTGTGTGTGGTTGCATGAGTGCACTCACTAATGTCACAATTGATAGTCAAATTGTCAATTTCACCTGTTATCTCAACTGGGTCTCCACTGGATCTGACATGCATGTAGTTAACAGTGGTAAATCTTTAGTTTCATGTGAGATCACTGATTGTGAATTAATTAAAAATCAATTCACTGATCTCTCACTAGTGTAAGTTCAGTTACAACTAGTACAACTGAGCTTAACTCAGTTACAACTAGTACAATTGAGCTTAACTCACTTAACTAAGTTAAACTACTTCACAACTCACATAACTACACATATAACTCTGTTACAACTTCGAATCACTTAGTTACAACTAATTCAAATTTCATGTTCCACCAGTCA